>JAWPHD010008768.1:0-111289 GCA_037043455.1 Cyrtodaria siliqua
AAACTGTCATACTCTTTATATAGCTCTTTTATTCTACTCTCATACTCTTTTATATAGCACAGTAGCGTTGCTTGTGCAGTGTGGCGGCAGTAAAACGCCTCCCCGCGCTTGCTCTCAGGACTGTTATTCATTCGATCTTTGGAGATCGCTGAGCCCGATACGTATATTTTGATATCGGTGGTACATTTTCAAATGTTTATGTTTTTTTACTTACATTTCGATGGTCCCACTACTCCGGCCGATAAAGGCTCTGGGTATTGTTTAACCACCCATAGGATATGTTGTCTGCTTTTTAATTTAGTCTTTTGACTGTTACTTGTGATGCGCAGGCTTCATAACCGCTGCGCCCAACTAAGTTCCATGTTGTTTATTTCGCACTTCGGGCCATAGAATGTTGTTAGATACTGGGACCATACGCCGCTGTACATGGAATAATGACGGTTAAATAGCATGTCCACCGCCATATGCATGGCATCTTCGGTCTCAATCAAAGCGAGACTGCAATATTTCGTATTTGTCGTTTTCGGCCGTTTCCAAAGATCCATTCTCATACTCTTCTAATGTAATTAACACAACAACTCAACAGTGTACTGAACTTGGTACATCAGGAAAGAACATATGAAACACGCACATTTTGTGACTGGTTTAAACCCCAAGCAAATGTGTTTTGCCATTGGCCATTTTAAGCCTTATATCTGTTGTCTACCCTTTAATGATTTTGGTTGACTGTGTATTGTGAATGCTACATTTCCAGCTCGCCTTTAGTTTCTACTTTTAGAATCATTACATATACTGTAATTGAAAATGGTTATACTGTACGAGACAAAACAAGAACCATTCACGGATATAGAAACAACTAATAGATGTGTAAACGAAAATAAACTTTATATACATGTATTATATATAAACAAATATGTATAGCTACAAGCTGCGTTGATTTAACAATACTAATACCATCAAAAAAAAACACATACACACACACACACACATACACACACACACATACAAAGACCCCCCGACCCCAAAAGATAACAGCAACAACAACAAAACAAACAACAAAAAACAACAACACAAAACAAGCAAATAAAAACGCAAACTAAATGACATAAAAACAAAACAACAGATAAGTGCTGAATTCAAATACGAATGGAACTGAAAAAAACAACACAAAACAACGATAACAAAAATGTTGAATCTCGTGATTCAATAGTAACCTGAACTTGACGATAACGGCAAACTACATATTTATGTTTTTGATGCGGATAATGGAAATATCATGTTTTGGTGCCACACGTTCAAACCGTTTGTACGATTATCGTGTATATAAGATGATAAAATGGCAATTTCATGTCAGAATGAACTGTAACATGGAATTCTAGCGCGGTAAATAAATACTCATTGAATGGATAATTGCGTGGCATGTAAATCACCTACATTCACCATATTATACAGTTAGAAAGCCGGATATTAAAATGTCGGTCTGCTATCCAGTGGTAACGTTCAATTATCTACATGTAGCTTCCGCAAGCCTGAATTTAAAACATGTTTTAACATATTTAGTGATTTTCTATGTTTTAGTAATGGTATTTTAATATCCTTTGACAGATGCGTGTAATACTATTTCTTTCGACAATTATTAGTGACATCGTTTGTTTGCAAACCTTTGACAGCCATCGATAAAGCAATACCATTCCAAAATGCAAAATGTTGTTTATATATTTCTTTACTTGTATCGTTTTACGATTTAACCTGAAATGCAACACTTGGTTATTAATAGTCTTCTTATGAAATAGGGTCACAAACTGTACTAATCTTCTAATATAAATATACATATTATATCATACAATTCCTCTCATGAAATAGGGATCCTATTGGATAGAAATAGTGTTCCTATAGGATAGAAATAAGGTTCCTATGGGATAGAAATAGGGTAACTATAGGGTAGAAATAGGGTTCGTATAGGATACTAATATTATCGCGAAATATGATTACTAATCATAATATTTTGATAAAACAGGGTAACTATAAACTTCGTAAAACCTTTGCAAAATTGTATTATCGTATTATTGTATTAACTTGTTAAAAGGTTTATCAAAAGAGGTTATGACCCTATCATTATTTAGCAATGCACTGCATACTTGGTGGTGGACCCATTTACAGTTCGCCACTATGCTTTCCTCTTTGATTGTGCGATGACCGGACAGGCTGTGGACCCTATGATGATGTCTATCTAAAGCCCGGTGCCGTTTGATGTTTGTTTGCAGTCTTGTCTTGTCGTGCCCTCAATGGTTTATTCTCTTGTTGCTCTGGCTTCTGCCAAGTCATTGAGTATCTTCTTTGTGGCTTTCTAGGCTATTGTTTTTTTGGTATTCATATATACACGAGCATCTTTGTGTTTTATTTATATTGCTTATTAATGCTGCCTTGTTGGTTAGAGAATACTTCATGGCGGGAATTTCTTTATTTACACTGTCCCGTTTTACTGGGTTGACGGTAGAGTAAGTGTGAGGTTTGGTGTACCCTAGAACCTGGTTTAAACTCCCCAGTGGCCTTTTTGTCACTCACCGTTCCAAGGCGGTAACCCTTTTGTGTTTGTGATGTCTTATCTGGCTTTTTATTCATCTTTAAATGTGTTCTTTGTTTCTGTTTGCGGTTGACTGTCGTCCTTGAATGCTGCTTTTCCTGTTCCAATTTTTATATCTATATTTACTATAGATATATTAGACAGGTATAGAGCCAATTTCCGTTGACCTGTTCATCAGTAGCATTTCCTAATGTTTACAATATGTGGTCCTTACCTGGCACGGTATATTCAAGCTGATCCCGTACAGTAGACATACTATTATGTAAGACGTTTAGGGTATCGAGTAGGTTGCCAAATTGAGAGCTATTTTATGTAACATGATCACTAGTACAACCATAAAATAAGGCATATATTCAATATCCATAAATTAAACACAAGCATTCTAAAAACTCTCAGCGCTGGTTTAATAATATTATCAGAACAATGAGAGAAGTCACGAAAAAGTTAATCTACGCTCATATAATTATTCGTCTTTTTGGCGCATTTACTGAATATAATGACTATAATTATGCCAGTGTATCCATTTAGTTTAATAATCTATGGTAATAGAGATACGAGACATATAATGGCGAAATCATGTCTGAACTAATTATGGCATACTGAGTGATGATTATGACATAAATGCGCAATTAGTTTAGAATATGGCAGCGTAAATAATGCCAGATATTAAATGGAACAATGGGCAATATAATGGTTTCCCGATAACCGGAAATGCCAACCATTAGCTATATGCAGAAGTATTATAACTATCAACCAACGACATCGTTTAATTATATTTTAGGTTGTGTGTTGTATGTAAGAGAACAGGACTGCCAAACATTTTAACTGTAACATCCTCAGTTTGTTGGCACTTTTTTATGTTATAAACTAATACATTCACCGTCTTGTAAATTGTCTAAGATTGATAGAGATTAATTGACCGTTAAAACATGACTTTATTTGTTTCAGCAGTGTATTGTAATCGGTGAATATTCACCTGTTCATTTTTAATTGAACCGAGATTTGTATATCTATTATACCGCTGATCCACAGAAATACCGCAAAATCTACAATTTCGGATTTTATTCAGAGATTGGCAGGCCTGAGGGAACGTTTTAATGAACACACCATGTAGGCTACTTAACTTATTAAATTGGGTTAAACAGCTGTCAGGGATACACTTCCTTTCCTTTAATGTTACAATGCACAGTCATATTAAAAAAACAAAATCAAAACCAGAAACACATACACAAACAAACATATGACCTTTGACGAGGAAAACCTTCGGACACATATTCTTTAATATAACGTTTTATACTGAAGTTGTCAACTCGAATAACGACATGATGCCTCTGTATTTACCCAAATAACCACAGGTAGCCTCAAGATAAATACACTATTAATTCTTCAGACAACGTCGCCCACAGTGAAACAATGTAAAATTAATAACAGTTTAAAAAGGTATTGCCATCTTCAGCCGGCGATTGTCATCCAGCGGAATGAATGTTTAGGACTTTTACATACGACATGAGATATTGACATACAACATAGTGACAATACGTGATACGTGATACGTGACAGTAACATACACGTTTTATTCAGTCCTTTATATATTGACATACAACATAGTGACAATACGTGATACGTGATACGTGACAGTAACACACACGTTTTATTCAGCCCTTTATATATTGACATACAACATAGTGACAATACGTGATACGTGATACGTGACAGTAACACACACGTTTTATTCAGTCCTTTATAGTATAATCGAGTTATTTTCAACTTTAAAATCGCTATTAGTACACTGTGTTTGTTAAATACTTATTGTATTTGCAACGTCTTTTTAATTGAAGACTGTAGACAAATAAATACATACCTTTTCCGTTTTATTATTTGTGTGTGAATTCGTAGTAGTAAAGACATCTAACTTCGTCTAACAAAACATAAGGCAGGCAGTTAATTAAATGTCGAAAATAAAGTTTGCCTCAGCAAGAACTATATCTTTAAGGAGCAAATATTATTGTGCATGAAACAAGCTAAAGCAGGACGTCACTAATCATACCACGGAAGGAAGCGTTGACATACAACATTTTATTCGTAACACGACACTAAACCACGGCACTATTTCATTATGCATTTAATGAGATTTCAAGAGGAAAATCAGTTTATTGAACTCCGTTCTGCATTTACTAACATTTTATATAACCATTTGCGATTTTTAACTTTTCCATGTTGAAGGTTTTATACTGATCGAAATGTTTGCCTTAACTTTCCTCGTGATTTAGTATTAGTTACAGAGAATATAACCTGGCAGGGATATCTTTATTTACACCGTCCCGTTTCAGCAGGGTAATAATGAGGTTTGTCGCATCACAGAACCCGGTTTAATCTTTCAGCGGCCTTTTTTGCCACTGACCGTTCCAAGGCGGTAGCCCTATTGTAAACCCTTTTATGTTTGTGATGTCATATCTTGTCTTTTAAATCATCTTTGTTATTATTGTTTGTCTCTGTGCGTGTGTTTGGTTATCTGTGGTCCATTACCGCTGCATTTACTGTTCGACTTATACATACTTTTAATGGAAACACTAATGAAATTTTATTATATAACCTATAAATAGACGCGTTTTCATTGGCTAAAAAGTAATTTTTTAGAAAAAATATCTAGCGATATTGACCTGTTTTTTTGATATTGACCTGTTTTTTTGATATTGACCTGTTTTATATAATTTTTTTTTTTGATATTGACCTGTTTTATATAATTGTAAATTGAGGGTTATATAATAAAACAGTTATGGACTTTTCAGCTGTTATACATGATGTTGATATGCACCAAAAAATCATTATTGACCTCGGCTATCGCCTCGGTCAATAATGATTTTTTTGGTGCATATCACATCATGTATAACAGCTGAAAAGTCCATAATTGTATAATATTTCATGAACTGAAAAAACAACAACATACGATTACAGTATGCACTCATAGACATAATATCTAAACCATACATAGGTCTCCAGCAGAGGCCTGGGATTATCGACAGGTAGATAAGCAGTTTATTGTTGCATTTCTCTTTGATTATTCACTCAAAACATATTTCAATTCCGTTTGGCATTTTTGAATGTCATAAACCATTCTGACATTTATATACAATAAATCATTATTCTATCTTGGCAAAAACGAAACATAAATGCAGAAATAGTAATACATTAATAAAACGTTTTTCGGCAAGGAAGTAACATTTCTCCTCACGTTTTATTATTATCTTGCTGGAATCATAATGTGTAATAAACTGGCTCTTCCATCATACACGAGATATGGTAGAACTATAACACATAACACCTCTGGGATAATGAATTTACCATACAGGAGTAATGTATCGAAGTTTATTTTGGGTTCAGACTGTTCGTTACTGTATTTTATTTTGGTTCAGACTTTGGTTCAGACTTCGATATCAATAACATTTCAGCTACGTGTACACGATCAACATTCACCTGGAAACAAAACATGCTACCTAAAATCGATCACACTCACGTGCAAACACAACTTTGTTTCTTCTCAACACGTTGAAGCATATATGATGTATCGATGAATGAATTTAATATATAATATGTTCACATATATATAATTCCACTATTATCATTAATTCTTTCTAAACCTGCCAAACACACATGTCTGATTAATCAATTGCTGTGAATCAAGACTTTTCCCAAACCTTTCTGTATATTGAGGACAGTCAACCACAAAACACAGAAACAAACGCGCAAACAGACAAACAAGAAGGCGAAAGTAATAATAAATGCAAACGACATCACAAACACAAAACATATTCTGTTATGTGTTCACAAATATGTGTTCCAAGAGTAAAGGGAAATGTTGTGTGATTATTGCCGAGGTAAATAGGCATATTTTGTATACATGCCGAGAAATACGGCTTTTCTGATACTAGAATTGCATATGCCTGGATGTGCAATCCACATTTGTTCTTTATATACATATTAACCACTTTAGAAGGACTTCATTATGCATATGCTGTAATGCCTTTTACTTTTATATTTAGAGATGGGTTTGGTGTGAAGGGGGCTTCGGGTGGGGTGTTGCCGAAATAATATACTTGTACAATATATTAAACTACTATTATGGCAAACCTGTTTAATCATGGTAAAACACTAGATATGACCAAGGGTGTGAACACTATTACGTCTACGCCAGAGAGTGGTAAAGTACTTTGCCAATATTTGAAATGTATTGAAGTAAACTAATTTAGTTCTATTTTTTAAATCTTTCAGGTATTCTAACATACATTCCCAGGCCATTATCTGGCACCTTTACAGTTGCTATCTAATTTATGATGATAGGTAACTGTAAATCCCTGTTAGACTTACACTTGCATGAGAAATCGGTGAAATTCATTTTGGTTTCAGTTGATGAGGACCTCTCTATACAGCTTATGCATAAAGCTAAGATATTAAAACATAAAAACAGGTGTTTCATTCGTTAAGTTTCTTTTTTTTGTTGTTCTAGAAACAATGAATTATCAACAAAGTTTTGTATGTATTAGTAGTACAGTTAACTTGTTAATTATTTATTTTTTCTTCATAAAAGTAAAGTTCATAGTATTACATACTGCTTTACCCTAGATACTGTTCAATAGAGCAGTGATATTTATAGAAAAAGCTCGGGACTCAGTTTATATACCTGAGCTTATTGGTAATATGGCATGGTTGTAGTAAATAAGCAAACTTTCCATTATTTTTCAATGAACATTTAGCGTTTGGAAATATGTCCTTAACTTTGATTTGAACATTTTCAACTGCGTTTGAATTTCACATAGAAAGCTGTTGTCAATAACAGTTGAGCTTTTCGAACAAATGACTCATAATTCAGAGCATCAGTCACTTTGTAACCTAATACTAAAGAGCAGATTCCATATAATGTCTTTACGAAATCCGCTTTAAGTGGGTGTAAACTAATTAAAAAATAAACGAATGCACCATGTTAACAATTAATATAGAAAATGGAGATTTCATATTGGTCGAGACTCATTCATATCGTGACAACCTTCGTTTTATAGCGTTCGTATTCGTTTATTCTTTTCCGAATAGACGGACTTCCTTCTATTACAAATACTGAGCTTTATGCAATGAAATTACTTGTATAAAAGTTATTGACTTTAAAGTCCGTTAATGTGTATTTATGCGTTTATGGTATTCAAGAAAAGATCGGACAGGGAAAGTAGCATTCAAGGAGGACAGTCAACCACAAAACACAGAAACAAACAGGCAAACAGACAAACAAGAAGGCGAAAGTAATATTCAATGCAAACGACATCACAAACACAAAAGGGTTGATAATAGGGCTACCGCATTGGAACGGTCAGTGGCAAAGTAGGCCACTGGGTTTTTTAACCGGTTCTAGGGTGCACCAAACCTCACACTTACCCTACTGTCACAGTTTCTCTACAAAAACACGATTGTGGTAAATGAAACACGCTTCTTAAATTCTGATTGGCTGTAACATAGAATCATCTTTAACCTATGTGTTATCTAATCTTCTACATAACCAACTTTAATATTTTTCTATTACCTAGACCAACGCTGAACTATATGCGGGAATTTCCAACGGACCAACAGACTCTGCCTAAAGCTAACTACTATATGTATTAAGGTTGATTGTGATTAAGCAGAAACTAGTCTAACAGATTGTTTACCGGACTACAACAGCCGTTGTGTCTAACATATTGTTTACCAGACCACAACAGCCATCGTTTGGTCCCTCTACAGACTGCAAATGGAGACGCTACTTACATTTTCACAAACGATGTCACTTGAGTTGGTTTCCGAAAGGCGAATCTCTCCGCCAGTATGGATACCAACACCAACGATTATACAAGTATGTGGATTTGTGTTGGAGTTTTAGCCCTTATCGAGCAGGAGGGACATGGTTTACTCTATCTCCGTTTGAATAGAGTTGGACTAATTATTTAAAGTGCGTAAACATAAAGAAATTTTCCAAGGCGGTAGCCCTATTGTCAACCGATTTTTGTGTTTGTGACGTCATATACTTTTATTCCTTATTAACATTGCCATTCATGTTTGTCGTTTTCCGTGTTTTGCGGTTTACTGTGTTCTGCGAAAGCTGCATTCCCTGTTCAAACAAAACACAAAGCAACTCGAACGACCTTCTTTCGGATAAACCATAATCAATATTGAAATTTAACAAGCTACATAAAGTAAACATCAATAAAAATGAATAACCAAGGTTGGACTATCTACGAGACATCTATCTTCCAGTCCACTTTTATTGCAAGCTTATTGTGATCTTAGTTTGATAAAACCATTGTAAACGGTTTACTAGTGATTGTTTCCAGATTAGTTTAAGATTAAATTTTAAACATTTAACATCAACTCAGGCTTTAGGTGATATTCATCAATCCCATAATTCAATTTACAATTCGAAATGATATGTTTGCTTGCAAAGAAATTTGAAATGTATTAAAAAGAGAAATAAAAGTCGAACAGGAAACGTAATCTACACAGTACAGTCAACTAGTGTGGTATGTATAGAAATAATTGTGGACTTCCGGAAGAAAGCATGAAACTTTGCATGTTTGAACCTTAACGCATTACCTTTAAATAAAAAACAGGAGACACGACAGGGGACCAATGTCTCCTGGTGAAATGAGGCCCTAACAGGGGTACCCCAATTGTTAATATAAAACTATTATTAATCTTAATACTGTGTTTGTTTGTGTCGTAAAAAAGTTTCGAAATGTAAGTAAAACACATATAAAAAAGTAACAATATAATATTGAAGTATGTTTTACTTACTTACCGTCTTTGTTTAGCATAATAATTATGAGGCACACAAAACGGGCATTTTTTTAATTAAGCAGCGTTCATAATATGAGCTATTGGGATTACCATTCGACCGCCTGCCTTCCTTAATATTTGCTTTAAAATATTGCTCAGCAACGGCTCGGCTAATTTTAACCATGAACAATCCTTAGATAAGTGTCATTCAAGTTTGTTAAAATTGGGTCAACATGAGTGCCAAGATGGCCTCTGTTACTAAAAATATTAAATAACAACAGAAACTGCAAGCATTGTTTTCCGGGCGACAGATATTGTTTATAAGTGATAGCCAGATAATAAACTATCAAGATTTTTCAAATTGAGAATTCTACTATGAAACCACAAATTACAAACCACAAATTACAAACCTCCATGTCATATTTAGACGGTAGTGGTGGGATGGGGGATACACACTCCATACTCTGGAACCCTCCATCCTCTTTCATATAAATGGGGGTCTGTCCCCCACCAACTTCCCCACACCCACTCCCGTTCTTACATCAAAGCTATGTGATAGTTTTGTCATTATTGTCTACATTATACAGCATGTGCAGTATCATGTATATTATTAACCGGGAGCTCGACTTGTAAACTTAGAAAGTGTCGATTCTTACGGATGGCGGTAGGTCTGCCTCTACCACACACAAATCGAACTTCATATATGGCCTAAAATATGATGTGACGTAAAACATCATCCAAACAAACAAAGAAATTATTAACCGACTGTCATTACTAAATGCCAACTTTAGGGTACGGATCGTCTCTGGTATGTCGTCATGTTTTAATTGGTAGGAAAGATATGGCGCTATGATATAACCTAGATGAAGTAGAGTGCAAAAAAGTAACACTAAAAAAAGTAAATTCTTGTACATATTTCTAATATTATGTTGACTCATGAATTGAATCACGGCATGTGTGTAGTCGTGTAGTGTTTATCTTCAACTATGGGCAGTAAAATATAGATATGCAAATTAGTTTACAACTAAAGCGAACATATTTCTAATACATTTAAAATGAACGTCTACGACAACAAACCCATTAATCTATTCAGATCACGCAACGAATACAATACCAAGAAACCGGCAATGAGATTATAAGAATCGTGGGTATCCGGTGAAGATAGGGAAATCCAACACGAGAAATAACTGTTTTTATCGGAACGTAGGCTCTGCCAAGGTTTGAGCCTCGGTTCCGATTAAAACAGTTATACCGAGGGTTGGAATTTCCCTATCAGAACTGGGTACCCATGACCGATTCTTCTCTTTTTTTTTAATAGCATTTACATTCTGTGCGTTGAAGTCGCCAAATACTAACGTTTTGCATGTTTTTTAATTACACAATCAATCTTTTCATCACCCATGTAAAACGCGGATAACCGTATCCGGTATGAAAGAAAAATTGTTGCTTCAACTTGATATAATACCCACTAAGTAAGCAACTGGTACATATCAGAAGGACGGATTACCAAGTTCGTCATATCGTGGGCTAAATGCTCTTAAATTGCACCGAAACTCCAATGCCCTCAGACTAAGGTTGGGTTCAGACACAACTGGATCACAATTTTGGAATACACTAGCTGAGGCATCAAAAGGCATCAAAAGGATATCATGAACTTTTTCGGTGTAAAATAGCCTGCTTTACTCGTTGTAGGTGCTTGAAGGCCAACCTCCATTGTTATGTTTCTACAATGGCCAGTGTGAATGTCAGTTGAAATAAAGAACATGCATTATCACTTACATGTGTGTTCTACCAAGGTAACCGTCATGACTATCGCGCATAAATGTATTAAAGTTGAATACATTTAGCAAAGAATTGGCACAACATTAATAAAGAGCAAAGATCAAAGTAAAATCTTATCAACTGAAACAGTGTTCTAAATATATAACAAAATAGTAAAACAAAAATATAACAAGAGCTGACGGAGAACTTGATTATTGAGGCCTTGTTTATTTTTTGGGGGGAAACTAAATTGATAAGGGGGCATACTTCTGTTAATATTCATAACTGATTAACGGCACGAAGGTGAACACATGTGTAAAGTCCTTTAAACCGTTTATTCGAAGTGAGCTTAACGTAAAAGGTGATCCGACCCTGACGCCGCGTCGAGTAGAATAGCTTGCATTTTCTCCGAAAAGTCGAGCTAATAATATTAACCTTCAAACTATAACTGTATTGATTTCTCATAATACATAGTGAATACAATGTAATTTCACAAAAACATTGTAATATGTACCATTTTGTTAATCATATATTTATATTGATTTAAATATTATTAGAACAAACAAAAGGCTTATTGAGTCAGCTTTAACTGAATTGCACAGTAAATACCTCAAAACACAATAATTTGTATACACACATATGTATTGCTGTTTTAATGCAAATTAATGAGTATTTATATTAATAATTGATATGATACATCTTTAATATTTTGTGAAGGAATCAAGGTTTTTATCATTACACATACTAATGATATGAAAACATAAAACTAGTATTTGGAATGATATAATTTGTGAATAAGAATAATTTCATAAAGCAAAAAGGTGTTCTCCTTTAATAATGTGTTTAAGCAGGAAATGCCCCCCTTTAGGGCCTCAATGGTACAGTTTTGTTAAAGTGGTATTACTAAATCAATTAAAAGCTTGTTTAAACAGCTTTAAACTTGGAGTTTAGTAAATAAATCAATGTAATATATGCACATCTATGTCAGTGCTGTTCCGTTGCCATGAAATATGGCTATTACACATTCATATTAAATAAGTACGTAAAAACATAATCTGCGAAGATGCAGTTATTTGTTGTTGCTATAGTGACAAATATATATTTGACATGATAGTACAATAATTAAATCGTACTTACAATGCTATAAAAATTAATGTAAAAAAGTATACATTACTTTGATAAGAGATAAAGTAAAAGCAGTATATTGTTTTTTTTTATCTGGAAAACATCAGATACCCCTTTTAGAGCCTCATTGTACTGGTATAGAGAGGTCCTTACGCCTGTCACATGTAATTTATTTAAAGCACATATCCTAAGGTATAACCATGCAACGTTTCATGCTTTCTTCCGAAAGTCCACAATTTGACCGCTATATGGCTTGTACATACCACACTAAACCAAACACATGCATTCAAAAAACAACACACAAATTAGAAGCAATACATGCGACACCACACACATTAAACTGTTTACAATACATGCGACACCACACACATTAAACTGTTGACAATACATGCGACACCACACACATTAAACTGTTGACAATACATGCGACACCACACACATTAAACTGTTTACAATACATTGGAAAAGTCAGTGGCAAAAGAGCCGCTGTACTGGGATTAAACCAGTTCTAACGTGAACCATATTTCACCAAAACTCACTCTTACCCTAATGTCATCCCAATAAAACAGGGCAATGTAAATAAATAAATAAATAAAGCAACCCCCTCATCTAGGCTATGTCCTCTTACAAACTAGGCATCATAAAAAGGCAATATGAGTATCAAACAATGGTGATCATGTATATGTATAGATGAATATAAAAACAAAAGCCTAAACAGCCCAAAACTAGTACTAAATGACTTGGCAGAAGCCAGAGCACGACAAGACAATAGTCAAGACACAGATTAAATGTTACCATCCATTTGAGGATTACGGTAGACGTCTATGAAAGTCATTCAATCCCTGAGAGATGAAGCTATACTGACAACCTACATATAATATTGATACCAAATCTGTTTTGGTGCGTTTAGTAGTTTTTCGTAAAAGTGTATATGTACACGCTTTGGTTTAAACGTATTTTATTTTTTCAATGGTTTACAACATTTCATATATACATTGTACAATTATATTAAAGGATTAGAATGAAAGCAAACTGCTTATAGAATTCTTCTCCTAGTACACGCTTTGATGACGTCCACCTAACTCCTGAAAGGGAAAGTAACGTCAGAGTTTTGTCTTCAATCATGTATTTTCTTGCACTTGTTTATTTTCTTGTTGCTCTGGCTTCTGACATGTCATTAAGTACTTCTTTTGTGGCTTGCCAGGCTTTTATTTTTTATATTCATATATACATGATCATCTTTGCGTTGTATTGCTCATTTAGGTTGCCTAGTTGGTCAAATGATGTAGCCTGGCGGGGATTACTTTATTTACGCTGTTCCATTTTATTGGTATGACAATAGGGTGAGAATGAATTTTGGTACACCCTAGAAACTCACGTGACGAGCATTTCTGCAACCTAGCGTTCCAAAGCGGTACTTGTTGTCAACACTTTGATGTGTTTGGTGTCCCGTATGTTGTTTATATTCATACTTGTAATTGTTTGTGTTTTAAATGCGAGGTTTTGGTTGTCTCTGTTTTGGGAATGCTACATTTCAAGTTCGACATTTTATACCTACTTATAAATCATATAGTTGAAAGTATGAATAATACCATAATTGAACTTGATCTGCATTTTGATACTAAACATATTCACAACAAATATGGAGAAAGTATCTCAAAGGTTTCCTTTAAAACAAACGGAAACTACTTCTCTTATACATCAAATGGTTGAAAGTTTAAATGTCCCATAACTCTGCCAAGATTTTGTAAAATATGAACATAATCGAAATTGACATATTCACAACAAAAATAAACCGAGTATATCAAACGTTTTTTTTTTTTTTTTTAAAATGAGCGTTTAACTGGGATGACAAATGACCGTTCCACGGCGTTACCCCAATTGACAATACACACTGAAAAGGTGATCCCTTGGAAGCAACAAACACAAACCAGAGAGAAAAGCAGCAGACTCGGGTGTATTGAGTCTGTTCATGAGAGATAAGTATAAGATGCAACACCGCTCACGCCTTCTAGCACCGGCTTAAGCGATATTCTACTTTAAAGAAACACAGATGAACACTTTTATTTCTGTTTTGCCGTATTCTTTGAGTCTATTTTTCCTTGAAACTGGTGTTTGTTTTGTATGCATTTTTGTAGTTTGACTGTGTTCTGTGAATGCTTCATTTTCTAATCGACTCACTTTTACAAACCCCAATATCTCGCAACAATAATGTCTAGTTGATCAAAAACGATACAAAAACGATACTAAATAAAACATTTATCATATTTACAAACAGTATGTTTTCCCAGTGACTTTTATAAACACAACTATATTTAAAGCAAGATAAGCGACATAGATAGCAATTGTATTGCTACAATGCGACATATAATGACTTCTATTACTTTTTTTAAAGAGCAGATAAAGCTCGCGATCAATACTGATTAACTCTGCTTCTGAAAATGCTTTACCAAGCTCAGAGTTCATCGCGATATGTTGTAAAGTTTGATTCCATAACCGATAAATACTGTAGAAAGTTGTTATTAACTATGATATACGCACTCAACTGATGCCATTCGTCGTCAAGGTTGACGTTCTCCGCGCGAAATTGTTTACGATTTAGAATTTGATATTGATCAAGGCAGTGTATTATAGAAAGTTTCAATATATTTGTTATATTTACATATAATACTGTTCATTAGTATATATATAATATATATATATATATATTATATATATATGTTAATTGTGCCTCCAGACGAGTGGGTTATGATGTAGAGATACAGTTCATCAGCGTGTGTTGTAGCTATGCTTTATAGGAAGTGAATGCATACGCTTGATTTCTGTGTATCTCATCATAGCTAGGCGCCCTGTCGTAGTTCGTCCGAAGGTTGTCTGTCCTTGGTAGTTCACACATATTTCTCCCTATATATATCATACATACTAGCAGTATACTCTCCTTTGCAAATTTCTATGTAATTTTATGCAACCATCTATTTCGGTTGAGTCAATGGTTGAAACCATTCATTAAAATACTATTTGACTATTAATTTGTAGTGGTGGAGGCAGACCACCCATATTTCCTGGGTAGAGATTGTTCTGTATACCTCCCGCATCCATAAGAATCGACATTTCTCACTTACATTTCGAGATCCCAGTGGTATTCGAACTCGCAGCTGTGAGAGACGAGAGGATTTCAAACGCAGCGTCTTTCAGAAGTAGATAATTGTTTTATTAATTTGAATTGCAGACAAAAGTGTCAAGATATGTAATTTATTTTTATTATATATATATATTTTAATATAGATTTCCCCCTTTAACATGTAATGGAGAAGCGTAACATCGTCTCAACAAAGCGTAACATCGTCTCAATAAAGACTATTGAACTGTAAAAAAGATTATTGACCGCAAAACCGCACTGAACCGGATAGGAACGTTCTAAAGTCAATAGTTTATACTAATGACTGTCACATGACTGCGTTTAAGCATCAACAAAAAAGCTACGTTTTTTTTTTAAAATAAGCAAAATCATCCCTGATTATGAAATGCACACTATTTCTATTATTAAATGGGAAACTCTAAGGATGACTCAATCAGTGCCAACAGCTCTATCGACCAATCAAAACAGGCCAAGTGAAAGCAAAAATAATCATTCTATGATTGAAATCATTTTAATCTTTCATATTTAATTTTCTCGTTTATTTTATATCGAGATAATATTTCAGTATTCTGCGATATGGAACATTGACATGGCATAATGTAATTTTAATTTGGTCAGAGGCCTTTCAACTATAAAAACAAAACAAAAAACAACAACAACAACAAAAACAACAAAAAACAAAACAACACCCCCAATATTCAATAATATAATAGGAAAACTATGTTTTTTAATTGTCAGTGTTTTATTCTGCATCCTTCGCGATAACACAAAAGAATAAATAAATAATCAGATGCTGGGCATACTAAGGGGGTAAACACAACAGTGTCCAGAATGTTAAAGAAACTAACCCGCTAAACAACGACAACATTACTCTACACGACCGTCTATCAAAACTCTATCCAGGTGTCCAAGTCATATAATAATGTATATATGCTGATTAAAAGCATATGTTTATTAACGGGTTATTTTAAGTTCTCCAAATACGCAAGTTATAGATGCATATCTCATTGTCAATAGGTTTAGACACGGTATACACATTTTGTAAAATGTGGCTGTTGTTGGCGAAATAGCTACTTTGAACAGTAGTATATACACCGTTCTTTTCTGTGGTAGACAAACTAAGTTAAAGTAGTCAGCAACTGAATTGCAACTTTTAATAACTATTCAAAATCCGTGCTGCATTAATAGGCATGTATATTTGTACTAATATTCAGATTATATGATATCATTATGTTTATCATACAGATAGCAATATCATACAGATAGCAAGCTGTTTTATTTGGCTCATGTGAGTAGAATATGAAATGTTTTAAGGCAACTGTGATTGAATTTTAATTGATTTCATGGAAGAAAGTGTTATATATACACCCTCTCATTGTATCAGCTCAGTTAAGTTGAACATGTTTTAGTTTGTAATACTTTCACTGTTTGTGAAAGTGTATGTTGTATCCTCAGGGGCTATTAAGCCCATCGGAAATTCATAAAACATATGTTTAAATACAATCAAACACTGATCATTATATATGAAAAATGTATATTTTAATAAATATAACAATGATACTTATTTAATATCCCACTATGTAACCTTGTGTTTCGTTTCAACAAGGGACATTCATGTGGTATACTATTATTTCTAATTGAAATTCGATTCACTTTGTTGAAGTATTACAATATAGGTTTGCCGATAGTAGCGTTTAAACAAGGAGGTTCGTAATTAATAACACATTTTGTAATCTTTTGTTTTTCGTTTCGATAAGGGACACATGGCGTTTTGATAGTTACAACCTTTAATCACCATCATATAGTGTTATTACTATTATTATTAATATCATTTTTATTTAATTTTTCATCTGCAAGTAATGACTTAAATTCGTCTTTGTTGTATGTGTCATATGTGATTTGTAAATATTCTGAATTTTGAATAGTTAAAGTACGTATTTATTTAAGTCACATGTATTGTATGTATGCCATTTATATGTTGATCCGTATATATTTTGACTACTTTGACTGTAATATATATATATATATACTCTCCTATTCTTGGAGGAAATAAAGATTTACTACTATAACGTAGGGTAATTAATTTCGTTTTACTCATCAGATAACGACATATATTTTAAAGTCATCAGATAACGGCATAGATTTTAAAGTCATCAGTTAACGGCATAGATTTTAAAGTCATCAGATAACGGCATAGATTTTAAAGCAGGCATTAAAGGCAATACACCACCCTATAGAAAAAGCAGGAGCATAATTATACTTGCTTTTCTCTTGCATTTTGGCAAGAGGGGTGATTTTCATACAAAATTGGAGACTGGTATGTACTGTTATATTATGAGGCCCCGACGAACAATTTTAAACCCGATTTCGTAATTATTTCTAAATTTTATGTGTGACAATACCAGTATGATTTAATTTCAAGATTTTTAGAAAAATAATATTGTTTTTGGTTAAGTTAAAAGACAACATACATTGTATTGTTAATTTAATAATATGTGTAAACTTACATTTCGTTTCCTAGAATGGTCTCCAAATACGGTCTTTAAACAATCAACTGACTCATCTAGACCAAATCCGATTTCTTTATTCATACGATCGACGTGCGCTGTCCAAATTAATGTTCTCATTCCAATGGCACACAGCTAAATTTGTGTTTAAATTGTAATGTATATCACCACAAGATCCTATCCTTTGGTCGTGAAAAATGTTTAGTGTGTTATTAAAATATTCCACTAAATAAGAGTCCATACTGAAAATGTAATTCTGGGGAGTTTTGTAGACGTCAAACTGTTTGATTGTCGATAATACAAGCTGTTTTGCAAATGGGTCTGTAATGATAACTCGACTTGGCTCCTAGTTTCTATCTGTTTTGCATCTGGATGTTGGTTCACACTTGCCATGGATGTATTGATAGTGTGGAAAATTATTCTCCAACATAGATTTTAATTTGTTCTTATCACCGCTGCAATTTCTCATTGCACATTGCACATGAGTTTTTACAGGCCCAACCTTGTCACCCAATTGGACAGTCCAGGTTTTGCCGTGCCTACATTTAGCGCCTGAGGATATATTTTTAATTGTTTTCCATAGACACGGATACGTATCAATTGTCATTTTGATTTACTGTGCCTTTTCTCTGCTCACATACACATTTATTTATGCTTGTATTTCTATCGTGTACATGGCGGCTCACTTTAATTTAACGAGCATATATTTTTTTTAAATCTGCCAGATTTAAATGTTTCTATTCGAAAAATAAATGAACACATTTTGCAGTTATAAGAAACATTGCGCATTGTAGTCTTACATAGAGAATATTATGTCAGTGCCTTTTACTATCAAGTTTAATAGGCGCGGCTTAGAAAATGAAGAATGGCGAGGTGCCGAGCCATTCTTCGTGTCATAATATTCTATTTATCATGTAGATTATCCACATTTTCTGTATGATTTACTATTATTATCTATTTCACAGAATGATACGCTTATCGAGGACGCCGCCATTTTGTGGTTTTTTGTTTGTTTTATGACGTCAGTCAGCGTTACGTGCATGACGTCAGATAACGTTACGTACAATAAACGCCGAGGGATTCCGCATTGATTTGCTTTATTGGTCAGTGCCTTATAAAGCAACAAAGTACATATCTGCATGATAAATACAATTATGTCAGGGCCTCAAAAAACATTTTTCATAGTACATGATTAACATCATGTTATCGTCTCTAGCCGTAAAATGTCCGTGATATTTTCATCACGCTGTCATGTCTTTAAGTTTACTGTCATATTTAGTGTTTTTGAAATTAAATAGTTAACTTCGAGCCAAGTGGTTAAGATCAAGTTAAGCACAGGTAGACTCGTTATTCTGATTTATGATGTTACAGATTGTAATGTCAATTATATCATTACATTCTGTAGATTTCTTATGACATCCGCCCACTTGTGAACGCACAACATACCTTGCATCTCGTGAATAAGTTCTGAATAATCACAAGCAATGGTTGATTAAATTTTATGTAATGTTATCATTATAAAACGCTTTCAGAAACAGTGGGTGTAATTGTTCCAAATGAATTACTACATAAATAACAGCCTACCGCAATTTAGCTTTGTCGATTCACGTAAAAACTATATTAGCTGCATCATTATATTAAGAACTTTAGAAAAGAACGCTTTTAGCTAAAAAGCAATACACATATATTTCACAATATATATTATAATCTAAAGCACATAATAGTAATGATTTTTATATCATATTTCTTTTAAAGAAAATTGCATCTACTCTTAAATATGTATGAACCCATTATTGTTATCATTATATCAGAGTAATCTTCATAAAACTAATAACCAAAACACGATCAGTACCTTCTAATGTTATTTAGATTGTGTTATGATCAGACTGATACAACCATTAGCACGCGTACACACTTACTCACATATACAGGTTTAGTTTTATATAGATATATAATTGTGCTAACGCTATTGTTGGGCTGCAAAACAGTTTTCATAACTAAGAATTGAAATTTATTGAAGTTAAAATAAATTGAAGGCCACACCTTACACGTATGGCCTATTTAACATATTTGTACACGATGTGTAAATAAATATTGAAAATGGAATCCTTTGGAAGCAACAAGAGAAAATAGTAGAATACTCGGTTTTATTGAGTCTGTTCATGAGAGGTAATAAACCACTGTTTTGATCAAGGCATTCGCCCTATAAACCAGGCATCATATATCTATATATAGTGTTGTCTTTCTTACCGAAATTTAAAATCAGTTTTTAAAAACAATCTTTATAACAGTTTTTCAATGAAGTTACGTTGGCAAAATAGACGACTGTCTATTACAGGCAGCACATTACGGCGATACTGAATACTAGTATCCAAAAGTTTGCAAACGAGATCGTTTTAATATGCATAGTATACGCAAAAAAAGTAAACACAGCATACTATTCAATGAAAAATGTAACGTTAATTTTATATTAACAGAAGTAATTTTAACTTAATTAATAAGTATAACTGGAAAGATAAATATCAATAATAAATAGTTAGGATTCATATGCTTCATGACTACTATAACGTTTTGAAAGACAATAAAAAAAGAACTGTATACGCGGTGGATATTTTAATGTGGTAACCGATCCATACCTTGAGTAAAAATGTAGGAATAAGCATACAAATGAAACTAAGCTTTGATCATTGGAGGATCACTGAACGACTTTAAAAACGCAACACGGAATTCCGCAATATATTGTATATACTGCACACTTAAAAGGACACTGTCCGTAAGTAAGCAGATATTGAGCATAACCAAATAACCGTCTGACTTTTATTCAGTGAAATGTGTACATGAAAACATGAGCATACACCCTAAGAAGTCTGTAGTAATACATTCGTGAGTTTGAAAGAAAAAGAAGCTTTAATTATTATTTGTAAATAAAGTGGGACCCACAATATTTACCTTTTCTGAGATCACGTGACTTCCATAGAGCATTAGGTTTTCACCATAGTATGTATTGCTTAATATGTATAGCCCGGTTAGCTCAGTCGGGAACGATATCGACCACTTCACGCTCACTATACGGTTTTTCTTTTTTTTGTACCGCGATTGAATTCCGTCAAACAATCTTGCTTTTAATTAGTAAATATTCAACAATGTTTAGTGTGTAATGTTTGCGAACATAATTAGTGTCTGTTGTTTTGTAAGCTAAAAGTTACAGACATTGTCCCTTTAATTGCACATAATATTCCAGAGAAATCCCAAGATGTTTTGTAAAAAATAAGTTGCAGTTAATTAGAGAAAGGACACAACTGTGATGTTGTAGACGTTTTAATCACACTACACCTTGTAACAAAAACTTCATAAATGTTGAAGTTGCTCTTTGAAAAACTGAGCTAGTTCAGTACTGTATTTAACGTAAATAGTTTGCAAAATTTTGCATCCTAAGTTGGCTCACATGTTTGAGCCAAACGCGTACTCTTCAATAATGAAACTTTGAAGGAATACTATTTGCAGTATTATTTGTTGTTTTAGTATTTTTTCCAAAAGGAAAGGTCTTACGTAGCCATGTATGTACCATTCGATTAAAAGCAGCATATTGTACATGCAATATATAGCGGAAATTCCCGTGTTGCGTTCATATCTCTTGAGTATACCTTTTTACTTGCCAATTCTAATTCAAGAAAACCCACATTTTGCTGAATATATATCATCTTTTTATTGTTTAACAGGTTCTCACATCCGTAAGACCTATACGATACATTCATATATTGCAAGTTTACGCATATAAACTATATACCTAGAGAGACGTATTGATTACACACCAATAATTATAAATGTAATATCAATACAGTCATATGTTACAAAGGAAATGTAAACTCATAAAGACCTGTACACAAACATACATAACGATATTGACATTCTTGTAAAGCAATTTTCAGAAACACTTGATGACACTATGGAAATATAACAAAAAGCGATCCGATGACTGCAATATGAAAAAATATCCCTGAAACAAGTACATTATGTAGAAACTCGAGAAAATAATCCCAAAAAGAAAACTTTATGGAATCCAGAACAAAAGCGATAGGACAAATGCGTCTTTGAACTTCTTTCAATCAAATGCAATACTGCATCTATGCAATACTGCATCTGAAAGAAGATGTTAAGATATTGTGTTTATATACGAATGCACATTTGCGATTAAACAGACGACGACACATGAGAAAGACATGGAATAGGCGGTATCCCGGTTGAACTGCATCAGTTGTTTTGGAACGACATTAAAAACAATTTAGTTAATTCCATAAACTTTTCTCTTAAAACGGCAATATTGTCCAACTGTAAACGCAAGAGAGTTTCAGATTTAACAAATATTGCGAATAAGAAACAAATAATTGTATTGTCGATTACAAAATTGCAAGAAAGTCAAAGCAAATCTTTCAAAACGTATATGTGTAATTGTAGCGACAATACATGTACATTATCTCAACATTGTCCATCATTTATCCTGTATAACAGAGAGCGCACGTTTCCACATAGAGTACTATACACAATTTAGGAGACAATTGCATGCAAAGTTTGCATTAGAGAATGGATTATTTCCGCGAAGTAATACGTTTCAACCTTTATAAAGCATTTTCCTTTTGTTTTGCAAGCATTAGTTAAATGAATATACCTACATATAGACATGCTTTCACGTGACTTAAAGCACTAATAAACAAACAGAAACGATTATAAGACAGTAAATAAATGAAATACAAGCTGAAAATGCAATCCCTACAGTCGGTTCGCTAAGTGCTTATGTTGTATTGTTGTATGTCTTGCCGACTCAAAATAAAGTTTATCTTATCCTATCTTAGCAACAAACGCAAACAAGAGAGAAAAGTAGCAGACTCGCGTTTATTGAGTTTTATCTTGATGTACATGGAAGATGCGCCTGGCATGTTCATGCCTGTTAGGTGCCATATAACATTTGCATGTGCGCCTTAAAACCCCAATTCAATTCATGTGAGATAATATAAGGTGCACCACCCCTCACTCCCACTATTACCGGCTTAAGCAGTATGTTACTTTAAAGCCACACAGTTTAGGCTTGGTGATCAAAAATGGACCAGTAAGTAATAACACTACTTCATTACGTGGTCCGAGTACATGATACATAGGAATACGGAAGCCTGCTCTATTTGTTACTTATGAATATAGTCCTTTGGTCATTTAACGTACTAGAAAGATAACATTACGTGGTCCGAGTACTAACTTTCATACCCCTTCTCCATGAGGAGAAAACGGGATCGGTTGAGGTATGAAATAAAAACATTAATTTCGGCTTAAACAGTTTGCATATTGTAAAATTAAAACATCTAATATGTAATTTTAAACAGTTTATCGCATTTTTTCAGTGAACAATGTTTTTAAACGTGTTTTATTGTCGCAATACCCGTTATAAAACACTGCTAACCATCGCTTAATGAATTAAGGCGGGTCCACGTAATGTTGTTACAGCCGTCAAACAGCACTAAGCAAACGCCAGTATTGCTGGCAATGGATACTACAAAGGAGATACCTTGGCAACAACACACACAAACAGAATAGTGCATGTAACACATTACGTGGTCCCGCCTTAATTCCATTAAGCTATGGGAAAGCTTATATTATCAGGGTTTTATAATGGATATTTCGACAACAAAACACATTTAAAAACATTTTTTTACTGGAGTTTTAGTTGAGTCAAGTTGAGCGTTAGCTATAACTAGTTATCTTAAGTGTTTAATCTGTAATGATTGGATGGAATGATTGGTATATGCTGTTATAAGTAAGCATTGCGATTAACGCGGCGTGATCTATGAAAATATGTATAGCAAATCAGTTTATCTAAGGTACATTTGAAACTCTATTTGATTGATTGGTTTCGGAATATTTTGGAATCTTTTCCATTCTTGTTTAAATTGATTTGCTAAACAAGTCTACATTTTCCCATAGTTTGCACAAACACTTTCATCATAAAACAATAGTCTTGTCTAAAATGTTCAATATTTAAATATAAACAAAAGAAGCGTAAGTTTCGTTCCATATCACGCTTCATACGTGATTCGAATCCTTGCAAAGGATTAAATCTACATCTACAACTAACTACCTGTTTGATAGTTTCATGTCAACAGCTTACTGAACCGCAGAAAGCAAGTAGATCAAATCGTGCTTAATGATTTTAAATATCTAGAGTGCAAGCGCTTAGTTTGCGGTGCACTTAACTAAACTGCTATGATACTGTTGCATGCGTGGTTGTTTGATACACGTGTGTTTACATCTTTACATCCGTTGATGGACTACCTTTGTTTGCTTACTATTTACATGGAGAGTTATGCTAGTTTTCAATTTCATCTTTGTTTGACCTATGCATGTGTTTACGTGCTTTTTAACACAATACATACTGTATTGATCACCAACTATAGAAAGTAGAAAATGGTACCAAAATATGTTGTTTAAATGTATAGCGCATGCAACACGTGATGGTACAACTATTAAACAAATATTTATTCCCCCACTATTCTTTAATAGACTTGATATATCACATTTGGTAGGTAGTCATTGATAGGAATATAAACGATTGCCTATATATTGTCGTTTTGTTTCCTATACATATTTATCTAAATTTGTCTTAGATGCGATTAGAGGGTATTATTGATATACGTTGTTACGTAGTAGTTCAAGGAATAAGAATACTTTATAAATTTACCTATATTTAGTATAAACAGAGGCTCTGCCAAGGTTCCAATTAAACCGTTATAATGAGGGTTGCAATTTCCCTGTCTTGATTGACGAATCGTACGTTTATTTACAAAAAAAAGGGTCATGTGCCTGCTGACATTTACGACGCCTGTGTTGATGCATGAAGATTTACAGCACACGTGTAAATCGATGATAGCTTCTATGCCATGCAGAAAATATTCCGGTCAACGTGGCTGTTCTTGGACCATTCTTACCTAATCAAATAATCTCTAAATGCTACAAACATTAATGAATGAGTTTTCAACCTTGAAAGTAATAGTTGCGATTGGCATTCGTGTTTGCTTATATTCGTTACTGTTAACGTCTATTTTACAACTAACGTATCTGGTGTAGCTGCATATTTATAGTAAAAAATATTAGTGAAATAAACATGGTTATCTGCGTTTTCAATAAAGTCAACAGACAAATCATATATGTTGCATATTCTGTTCCTTGGAGTATCCAACGGTAAGAAAGGTTTCCGTTGGCAAGCAAATCTGTTTTACTTTTAACGTTTAATTTTTGGAAATGAGACGAAGAAGACAGAAACACACGTTTCGCTTCATTATCATTTCATCACGTTTGTCTTAATGACCCATAGCAGGCTTCAAAGTAGTCTGCGGATTGACTGAGACTGTTCATGAACGATAGTTAAAATTGCTTCCTACCGTTCACCCCCTCTAGCACCGGGTTGAGCAGACTCGGAACTCAATATTTAAAATGCCACTAGTACAGACATTTTAGCCATCCCGAAGATGGTATGCATATGACGGTGCACGAATTGAGAAGACTTAAACATATATATATTTATATAAAAATGTACTCACTTTTTATACTGGATGCGTATCAACGATATAGGCGTATGTATCTCCTTGTCATAATAAATACGACACATCGCTGTTTGTATCCACACAATCCTGCAATCAAAAGCGTTTTGAAATTACACACATGTATCAAAAAATACTGAAAAGGGGATCCCTTGGAAGAAAAAACAAACAGTAACATTGCTAAAGCCGACACTGACACCGCCATAAAAGGAGGGACAATTACAATGTCCCCACGATTGGTACAGGCTGTTACTGAAAATAATGTTATACTCACAATAGTTTACTAGAGACAGTGTATATCATATTTAGTGTTAAATTGTCAATAGACCAATAAGGTGTCAAACATCAATATTCTATACAGAAAACAAAAGACCTGTAGAAAAAAGCACGGCCCTATAGAAAGTCCTACAGTCAATATCAAGATCCTACAGTCAATATCAAGATCCTACAGAGAATAGTAATATCCTACAGTCAATATCAAGATCCTACAGAGAATAGTAATATCCTACAGTCAATATCAAGATCCTACAGTCAATATCAAGATCCTACAGAGAATAGTAATATCCTACAGTCAATATCAAGATCCTACAGTCAATATCACGATCCTACAGAGAATAGTAATATCCTACAGTCAATATCAAGATCCTACAGTCAATATCACGATCCTACAGTCAATATCACGATCCTACAGAGAATAGTAATATCCTACAGTCAATATCAAGATCCTACAGTCAATATCAAGGTCAATATCAAGATCCTACAGTCAATATCACGATCCTACAGAGAATAGTAATATCCTACAGTCAATATCAAGATCCTACAGAGAATAGTAATATCCTACAGTCAATATCAAGATCCTACAGAGAATAGTAATATCCTACAGTCAATATCAAGATCCTACAGTCAATATCAAGATCCTACAGAGAATAGTAATATCCTACAGTCAATATCAAGATCCTACAGTCAATATCACGATCCTACAGTCAATATCACGATCCTACAGAGAATAGTAATATCCTACAGTCAATATCAAGATCCTACAGTCAATATCAAGGTCAATATCAAGATCCTACAGTCAATATCACGATCCTACAGAGAATAGTAATATCCTACAGTCAATATCAAGATCCTACAGAGAAAAGTAATATCCTACAGTCAATATCACGATCCTACAGAGAAAAGTAATATCCTACAGTCAATATCAAGATCCTACAGTCAATATCAAGATCCTACAGTCAATATCAAGATCCTACAGTCAATATCAAGATCCTACAGAGAATAGTAATATCAAGATCCTACAGAGAATAGTAATATCAAGATCCTACAGAGAATAGTAAGATCCTACAGAGAATAGTAATATCCTATAGAGAAGACCAAGGACATATAAATCAAAGTTTCATACAGAAGGTCAAAGTTCCTATAGAAAACGCTAAACATCAACGTTAGATAAAAGAAAGTCAAGGTAATATAGAGAAAAGCAAAGTCCTATTGAAAAAGTATTAGGGATCTTATAGGCAATACCACGTTTCTATAGAAGAGGTCAATGTGCTATATAGAATACCAATGACCTATAGAAAATATCAAGGTCTTAAAAAAATATCAAGGTCTATATCAAATAGCCAGGTCCCATTGAGTATTTCAATGTAAATGCTTTCGCATACTAGTATACCAAGGTCCCACAGAGGATATCAAGGTACTTCTGGACAAGGTCGACGTCTATATAGAGAAGTTCAAGGTTATTTAGAGACTGTCAAGTTCCCTTAGAATATCTCAAGGAACACGGGTCCATAGAGAAAACTAATGATAGATTACAAATTAAAACAATATAATTATAGACAATATCCAGGTCCTATAAAGGAGATCAATGTCCTATAGAGGAGGTCAAGGTCATAAAGAAAATATAAAGAGGATATTTGTTGTTTTGGAGTGAATAACATATTTTATTTCATCGAGAAGTGAGAAAACTATATTTTCACGAATGCGAAGCATGAGTGAAAATATAAAAGTTTTCTCACTTTGAGATGATATAAAATATGTTATTCACCCCAAAACAACAAATTTTCTTTTTCTTTTTTGATTTTACAAACATATTTTTAGAGAAACTATGGCAGAACAACAAAAGTAGTCCCGGCAGCTACTGTGAAATAAAACTCTATATTCCACAGTGTGGAATAACACTTTCATTTCACTGATAAAATACAGTATTTCATTGCATATCATAAAATAAAAGGTCTTATTTACAATATTGGCGTCATATATAGTTTGTATGATGTTTTACGTCATTTTCAACACATGCAAGGTTAAATATGGCGGTCGATTTTATTTTTGTGTTGGAGGCAGACCACCCACTTTTCCTGGGTATTATATAGAATAACTATACACAAACACGTAATCAATAAACGCTAAAAGGCGGATTCGCTGGAAGCAACGAACAAAAACAAGAGAAAAAAGAAGCAGACTCAGTTTTATCGACTTTGGTTACGAGAGGTAATAAGATGCAACACCTCTCGCGCCTCCCGCTCGCGGCATTCTACTTTCAAACCACATTGGTTCAGGTCGATGACCCATAAGGAACAGTCAGTAGTAACACTACTAATTAGAGGTCGGGGCGTCATTTTACAGTCGCCAGACAGCACAGCAAGGTCATATAGAACACATCTAGGTCCCATATAGCATATAAATATCAAAGTCCAATAGATATAATGAAGGTATTTAAGGTACTAAAGGAGGAAGTACATCAGGATTGGTATTTTCATAGAATTGTTCAAATACAGTATTAAGTATTTAATTGATAAAAAATAAACTAAATGAGCCATAAAACATCAAGAGAAATTACGCTGAACATATAAAATAAATGACCCGATAAAGGTATTTCTTAACTATGATGACGCGACAGTGATAGCTATTTTAAATTTTGCGGTAAAATTAATCGGAATGTATTACAAAGCGAAAGAAAGATTAGCGTCTGTGCAGGTAATCTCAGTTTTTAGCAATGTAAATTTACATTAGAAAAACGGGTTCAATGTTAGATGATTTTTATTATTCTGATGAGTAGTTTATGCGAATAAGTAGCAGTGGAGCAGACCTATTCAAACTCTTAAGAAGATGCTTCAGTTTAAGTTTCATCAACACTGTTTAATGATTGAAGAGGTGTTCCTTATTTTAAAATAAAAAAGAGATACATATATAGCTATACACAAAAACAGTTAGTTATATTCAATCACAATTTCTTTTATATTATTCTTATAATTAATATTAAGTATTGAAGAAATACAAGGTATGTAGAAAAAATAACGGAGCGCCGCGAGTTTTTAAAAAATCAAGATTGCCGTTTGTCCCTTTAATAAAGTTTAACATCAATCAATAACAAACAAGGTTTTACGGAAGCGTAAAATAGCTGCCTAGAGAAAATAGCATCATATCTGGGTAGGAACTGGGAACAAAGTTTAATATAATAACATATCAAGTCACGTATCTTAAAACAATGGTGAAAAAAATGTTAAGACGTAAACCTTCCACGACCGTTTTTTCTTACCAGACACTTTCTTCCCAGTTGTACCATCAGTTCTTCCTACCAACTATTTTGAATCAAGGTGGACGACCTCGTTTCGTTCTCTGGTCAAATCCTTGACATGCGTTACAAATTAATTACATAATAACCTTTGTAGCACGACATGCTAGAAGCACAGCACAGAAATACAATTGTTCGCATGTAAGGGATGCGTTAGCGTGCATTACAGCACAGATAAACTGTTCAATGCTACCATGTGTAATTATCAAAGTGAAAACTCAAATAAACTGTTCATTTCCTCCTTACCATGTGCAATTATGAAAAACATATGAGTCGCTGCCGTTCCGGCAGCGAATCAGTGACGATACCGATTTGGAACCCGCTGTATTCGTATGCTGAGAACAGATTTATAGACTGAATCTAATTCTTGTAGTAAAAACCAGTTAGAACTAGTTCTATGCGCATGTGCAGATCATATTTTGTTGACTGTATCTCTAAAATTGATGCGTAATTCAAGTAGTAGAAGACCCATAAAATGCCTGTATACCAATTTGACTGCGTCCTGGTATTCTTACTAAAATACAGTTGTGTTATGAACAGTAACGTTAACGTTGATATACAGTCCAACACCCATAGCAGCTTTCTGAGTCCGGGATAAAGATAGCCTCGAGGCTCCGGCAATTACATGTAATTTAAAGACTTGTTGTAAATTATAATTTTTAATTATTGCACTGTTAATGTTCCGTCTATATCTATGAACTAGTTCACGCTTTAAATGGGTCATTTTTATACTTTATTATGTTTTTAATCAAATAAGGCCCCACAGCCTGATGTTTAAAGAACTTTTAAAGACCTTTAAAGAAAAGCATACCACGTACAAACAATCATGCCATTGATAACACCCACCCACCCTTATCTGTTCTACAGTATGATTTATGACGTATGTGATACAACTTCGATCAAACAGACGTTACTGATACTCCGATTGGTATATGATAGTGTAATTTTCTGTTTATTGACGCATGAATAAATGATAATAAGCGAATCCAATGGATGAATTAACGGTTAATAATACTTTTGTTGACTTACAATTTCCATTTCATGTAAATAAGGACGGTTTGGTTGTTTGTATGTTATTTTACGTCATTTTCAATACATCCAAGGTTATGTATGACGGTCGATTTTTTTTTGCGTTGGAGGCAGACCACCCATTTTTCCTGGGTAGAACTAGTATTGTACACCTTCCGCCATCCGTAAGAATAGACTCTTCCTCACTTACAAGTCGAGCTCAAGGTGGGATTCGAACCCGCAGCGGTGAGAGGCGAAGAAATAAGGTAGGACATCTCCAATTAAACAGAGATATAATAATGTTATATATATCGGGGGAGGGGAGGTGGGGTGGGGGAGGTTGGGGCGGACGGGGGTGGGGTGGGGAACAACATACATTTAGTGGAGGCCTAGAACAGACATAAACTGACAACTTATGGTTTGTTTATTCTAAAGTGTGTAAACATAATGACTGGACAAATTTGTTTTTAAATTTACGATTGTCCTAGAAAACGACCGATGTATTCCCTTTAAAGTAATGTATGCTAATGAAACTAGGTATTGCTTAATACGTATCTAAAAGTAGGTATAAAAGACGAACATGAAATGTAGCATTCACAGATAACAGTCGGCGAAAAATCATTACGTGGCCCGAGTATTAACTTTCATACCCCATCCAACCCCTTCCCAAAGAAGCGTAAACGGGGTTGACTGGGGTATGAACTAAAACCTTAATGTCGGCTTACAAAGTTTGCATATATAAAATTAAAACATTTAATAAGTAATTTTTAAACAGGTTATTGGAGTTTTTCAGTAAAAAATGTTTTAAACGTGTTTTATTGTCGAAATACCCGTCATAAAAAGCTTTCCCATCCCATAATGAAATTAAGGTGGGAACACGTAATGACGCATACAAAACAAACAACAATTACAAGGAAAAATAGAAGCAAATGATTGGCAATAGCGTTACCGCCTTGGAATGGTCAATACCGAAAAGGCCTAACATAAGATTAATTCTTACTTCAACAAAAAATCACCTTTCTTGATAGTCTTGTATGATAACACTACACAATTTGTAGATAAGTAGAAAGTATGTACATTCCTATTGACATTTATGTAGAAATGTATATTACTGTTGTTATTTATCAGTGCATAAGGGACAATAAAAGGAACTTACGTAATTTACGTGTTTACCAAAGAAATTCTGAAACTACACCTAGATGAATACAATACAAAAGTAAGGAAAACACTATGCGCTTATAAAAACTTAATTGAAACGAAACATTAGTGCATAACATTCTTAATTGGAACGAACCAGTTAGTACATAACATAAATAAAATATAATTTTAGCCTAATGAGCCATGCAATCAGGAGTCTTACAGCTAATGTAAAACGCATGTATCAAAACGCCTGCCATTGGCACCGCCATCAAAGAGAACAAGTAGAGTGTCCCCATGGCACTGATCGTTAAGTGTAATTACTGTAGCAGAGGTTTCATTCTACTGCGTTCTGTGTATCACTTATAATGGTAATATGGTTAATAGTTTGTCAATGGGTAAGCATGGACTTAAGCGAATAGTAAAGTAATATCGAGAATGTCACGGGCCTATAGCAAGTATCAAGGTAATATGAAAAGTCAAGATTTTTTTTTCTTATTAGTGTTCTATAGATAATTTCTCAAGACCTGCAGAGAATACCAAAACCCTACATAGAGTAGAACGGAACTACCAAGGTTCTATAGATAATGTAAAGGATCTATAGAGAAAACAAATTTAAGAACCTGCAGAGAATCATTCCAAGTACAGCCGTTGACACCACACACGCACGTAGCACGGACCGCACGGCACGTACGCACTCACACAACCTAAATAGATCGATGAACTGGTGAATGAAATATTCTTTGTGAGACATAAACAAACTTACAACTTGGGTTAGGCATTGGAAGTATTAGTTACAAAACAGGTCAATAAACCCTCGAAGCTCCGGGTGGTGTAAAGGTCTTCCGTCAGGCATATATCATCATAACAGTGAAAATAAAAAAATAAATAACCTATATAAAAAGTGTCGGTAAATGATTGAAATACGTTTGTTGTCTTGTGCCTCCTCAGTATGTTCACGACTTTAATCATAGTGTAGGTAAACATTGACGGACCCGCGTTATTATATAAACATCACATTCATGAGAGGGTGATAGTAAGAATGTTCACCCTGAGAATATGATAATCGCCCGAGGCAACGATCGGGCCAAAGTAAGGTTCATTTTCAGTACGGATTTCACTTTGTCGGATTGTTCTTTTTTTTCCAAAAAGTATCTATGAAAGTTATTTCATTTGATTGAAAATAACGTTACTAAGTAAACATGAGCTGTAATTTATTAAAATCGGTAAAGTACTTTTGAAGTTATGACGAGTTAAAATAGCAATTTCACCATACTAAGCCGATGACGTCACCGAAACAGTATGCACTCCATCGCGCATCAAAGCTGCGCATGCGATAATTTTTTTACTATCACCCTGCGATTTACTATCACCCTGTATTATCACCCTCGCGTGAGATTATAAGAATCTTTCATGGGTATCCGGAGATGGAAATTTCTTGCATACCGGACAAGGATATCCGTCATTTTACCGGGGCTAGATATTTCCATCTCATCCTAGGGTCGAGATAAAATTCACGCGCGCTAACATCCGGTATGCCAGAAAACATGCAAGACGTTAGTAGCTGGCGGCGTCAACGCACAACATGTCTCTGATATGCAAGGAAAAGAATCAATCATGGGTATTCGGTTCAGATAGGGAATTCCAACCCTCGGTATAAGTGTTTTAATCAGAACCTCGGCAGTATACATCGGGTTGGAATTTCCTATCTTCACCGGATAACCATGAAATATTCTTATAATTTAGCCCCGGTAAAATGACGGATATCATTGTCTGGTATGCAAGAAAGTAAGAAGTCTATGGGGATTTAGCATAGGCGTTTTATTTGAGGTATAATAATCTGACTTAGCGTGCTACTGATTTTCAAATAAGTATATTTTCTATAGATCAAACATGCCAAAGATTAAATTTTCTCGAGGCATTTTCTCATTTATATCGTGAACGAATTCATTATAATTGCACCACATGATTGAATCACCTGTATTTGACTAGCTGTAAATGATACTTAAGTGTAATTACCATATTCGTTTATGTTATAATGCATAATATGCTTTTAATGCAGCTGTGCATTTGCTTCAAATGAATTATTACGCGTACACGTCTATTGGTCTTTGTCGATGTTACATTACATCAAATATTTTGGAACGAATTCATCATTTAAATTATAAATATTTAATATATACCTATCAATAATATACACCTAGTAGATTCGTTTTCCTATTCTGACAATGGAATAGAAAACCCTTTTTGTACCAGTTTTTTCATTATAACCCTGAAGTTAACTAATATAGGATTATTACATCTGTATAACCTCATGCAATATATATGTGAGTACATTTCGTAACTGGCAATAATAACAGCATACTCAGTGAAATACCGTTATGATGTAAGTCTTCACACTGATTGCATTTAATTATTTTAATCTTTATGGTCTTATATTTTCTTGAAGTCTCGTCATATGCAATAATATATACAATTAAATATTACATATGCTTTTAACTATGCCATTCTAGAATTATAAGAGACTATATAAAAATAAATTTCATTTTTTACAATACTAACATAATATGACACATTGAACGTAAATGATTGGTTCTGGACCTATTGCACCATCCGTGTCATCAGACTCATAAATAGCTGAAACAATACCCAAAAAGCACAATCACGAAGGTTTTATTAATCTCACAAGATATATAATAAAATTAAATGTTGCAACATATACAAACAAAACATATAACATGCAATGTTGCAAAAAATAAATAAATGAACAGTCATTGTTAATCGTCCGCATGTTTATCATAACCATGAAATACATATGTTTAAAATGCCATTAAAAGACCTTGGAACAATTTAGTCCACCTTATAAGCAAAAATAAAAAAGAAACCTAAAAAAAACTAAAAAAGCATTTACCACACAGGTCAGACCAGACGAGAACTGATTGACAGCAACTGTTCATTCAAATTAAACATACATTCAGTTAAAGTAGATTATTTATATGTATCACATAACGTCCCTTGTTAGCAGTGTCGAATTGAATTGAATGTTGTTTAACGGCTCATCAACACAGTATAGGTTATTTAGAGCCGCCCGAGAGAGAGGGGAAGGATACATAGGAATCCGGGAACCTGCCCTACTCTTATTATCGAATAGATTCCTATGGTTCTTTAACGTGCTCGGAGGATAGACCGATACACGGGACCGCCCGGTTTACGTCCCCATCCGACGGACGAGGCTAAGGTAAAGTGTCTTGCCAACGACGGAACTCAGTGGCACCACGGAGGATTGAACCCGGGGCCTCCGGTTACAAATCCGCCGCGCTACCGACTGCGCCACGCCAGCCCCCTAGCAGTGTCGAACACCCATTTAATATTCTACTGTATGACACACGTATAATACAACCTGGAACGATTTTGATTGGATGAGTTAAACCTGTAACACTACGCAAGTTTATTAACTGAAACTATTTTATTTATTACAAATTCACCCAGATCGTTAAAATTAAAATAATTCATAACTCGTTTCATAAATCTTATATGAAATGGGAACTCGTTTCATAAATCTTATATGAAATGGGAACTCGTTTCATAAATCTTATATGAAATGGGAACTCGTTTCATAAATCTTATATGAAATGGGAACTCGTTTAAGATCCTCTATAAATACGAATTTCTAGATTGTAAAATATTAAAACAGGCATTATTGGCACATATTCTTATCATTTCCTGATCGGAAAATAAAAAAATAATTTTGTCTAAATAACTAAAACTATAAAAATCAACAGAGACTGTAAGAACTTTTTAAAATAATTTCATCTCTATGTTCATTATACATATTGCACCTAAGGATCACATGCTGTTCGTCTTCTACTTCGGCCTTACAAAGTGGGCACACAGAGTCACATTACCGTAGGTTTTCATAGCGTTCCGCCTCTAGCCTTAAAAGTGCAACGCCACATCAAATTTCGAAAAACGTAAAGTTAATATAAGTTGACAATACGTTTCTACATAAACAGCTTATACGTTCTTAACTTGTTGCCAACATTATCACTTTGACCTGTGACTTGATTTATGCTCAGTTTCCATTCTTTAATGTGTTTGTTCATCAAATAACAACAATATTATTATTGAAAACAGCCTTAAATGGTTTAAACTATAATATGTATGTGGGTCGCGTACTTTGTTTCTATGTATCCATGTGACTATTATTTTTTTCGAATGCGTGTTTTTTTATCACTGTATTCTAAGCATTCCATTTCGTTAAACCCCAGCGTTCGGTAGTCGCTACAGCCATTATGTATGCACTGTATCCAGTTAGTATTTCGTCTGCTTGAAGATAAGGGTTTTAGCATTCTGACCAAGCATGCACTGATCTTATTTTTACAGGTACAGCTATTAATATATGCACTAACATTCAAAATTTGACGGTTAGGAATAAACATTTTGTTCTAAAAATATAGAAAATAATACATTTTATAATTATTTTGATATATCTCTATAGAGTAATGTTTAGTGTATTTACATGCCAAATTTTATGGTTTAAAGATGCTTTAATATTTAGAAATTTGTAATTAAACCTCTCTGAGCAGCATAATGCATAAATTGATCAGAAACGTTTCTCTGGGGCCATTTTTTTTTATACTCAACCCTGGCCTTTAATAACTAATTATCCCATTGATAAAGACTCTACAAGCTTGATCATCACGAGGAAATATAAGCTTCAAAAATATAGTTACAAGTTTACATTTTCATGATGTGATCTTGGAGCAATCGCTTGAATTGATAAAGTGAATTGATCGTCTAATTTCGATGAAAATAGTGACCAAAAAAAAATGAATTGCCATAGCAAGATGAATGTGATTTGATAAGTTCTCATATGTATTAGAATGACCCTCTTTCCTTTTATGTTTCATACATATGCATTATTCACAACAAAACGTTAAGGTAATTAGTATTATGTTAATTTTCAGTATTTAACATTATGAACAAATTGAATATGACACAGTTCCGTTTATCGGAGAATTTCACTAAGTATGGACAGGATTCCTTCGAAAAGGGAAATGGGGAAAAAGAGGATAGTTCTAAGCAACACGCTTGTCGCAATGATCCATATAAGGCGTTTGACATGCTTTCAGTTAATTCAAAGGCTATCATTTACATATACATCCGTATATTACTTTGATCTATCAGCAGCTTACTGAAATGTAAAAGGCAAATGTCCTGTATCCCACTTAATAATTGTCAATGCAATATCAAAAGAACGTTCAATAAAGAAAAAAAAAGAAAAACTAACATTCGAGCGTTGCGCGAAAGTGGTTTGGGATTGTGGAGAAATATCCCGCTCTTTGCCAACGATACCAATCTACCCATCAAAGAAAGGTAGCTAATGTGCGAAGTTAAGCCTAATCTCCAGGGAATGAAAAACGAATGGAATTTGAGATAAGATAAGATTAGTAAGTGCATAATGTTAATGTATGCATGTGTTTGTACACCTGTATAGTATGGAACTCGACTTGAGAGAAAGTATAGATTGAGATATACAGTTCTGGTTCTACCCAGGCATAAGTGGGTGGTCGGCGACCACCACTAAATATCGACCGTCATACATTTGCCTAAAATGTTCTGAAAAATGACGTTTAACCTCTTTCAAATTCAAAATAACACCTTCGTTGATGGGTTCTTGATGGCAATATGATAGCAATAGAGTACACCTTTGACCATTTTTAAACTATGCGTTATCTTTTCAAATACAAACGTAGAAAACAATGACCGACTTCTGACCGAGTTTGTTTTTAAAAAAAATCTCACATAATGTTTTAGCTTTCATATGCAGGTGACACTGGACAGTTTTAAAATAATATCCTTAAAACTGAGAAAGAAATGTACAAGGTCCCTGTGACCTTCCTTTAAGGTCATTGACCTACTTTACATTTCATTGATCTGCTTTCTAATACAATGGACGCCCATTGGATAATATCACTTTTGGACAATGCTTGGGGTTTAGAATTGCTACCTGAACACATTGGCAATGAGTGTCAAGGTCATATGGATATCTGCTCAGACTTGTGACACAACACGTATGCATGCCAAGTTTTTAAGTTCTAGCTTCAAAATAGCATTTTGATCTGCAAATTGGTCAACTGTTTGACCTAATTTTGAAAAGTAGGTCATACGTTTAAACGTATTATCGGCAAAAAGATAAAAGTAAGTAAATGCATAGGTAACTAACGTACCTTTGAGGTTATTGACCATTGAAAAAAAAGAACATCTAGGAAGGCGTCTCTGTAGAACCACTATATAGATAGATATGACACTTAGTATGTTGCAAGGGGAAAACCATACAAATGGTCAATGTTGAGTGGAAATATTAAGCATTTAATTGCTTCAAGACGATAGTCGTTGTAGTGTTCGTGTATCTATGTGCACGAAAATTGTTTAAACATATTTATTTTACATCGATTGCGAAACCAGTTCTTGCAACTTAGATTAATCACTCTCTATGGCTTCCTGGGTAGAACCAGTACTAAGCAACGTTGATTAATTATCTTGCTGAAGGATAAATAACGTGGCCGCGACGGAGTATCGAACCCACGACCTCTCGATCAGGAGTTCGGCGCTCTACCACTGGACCACGCACTCCACGAAAATAATGAATTGAAGTTTTGTTTAACGCTCGTTAACATATTGTAAGAGATTATTTCGAACTGCCCGAGAGAGAGTGGTGGAAGGATACATAGGAATGCGAGAACCGTGTCCTACTCACTATCGAACAGAATACTATGCTCAACTATCGACTATGGTGTTTTTTAAACGTGTTCGCAGTATAAACTCCTATACACGGTACCTCTCGTTTTTCACCCCAAAAGTAGATATAAAAATCGAACAGGAAAATTAGCATTCAAGGACGACAGTCAACCACAAACACACACAGAAACAAAGAACAACCAACTATATATAAAGATTAATAAAAGGAAAGATAAGACATTACAAACACACAAGGGTTGGAAATAGGGCTACCGCACTGGAACGGTCAGTTGCAAAAACGGCCGCTGGGAGTTGAAACCAGCTTCTATGGTGCACCAAACCTCACTATTACCCTACTGTCATCCCAATAAACTGAACAGTGTAAATAAAGATATCCCTGCCAGATTATAATCTCTAACAAACAAGGCAGCATGAATAGGCATTATAAGCAAAATACACAAATGATCATGTATATATAATATAAAAAAAAAACCCATAGAAAGCCACACTGTAAGTACTCAATGACTTGGCAGAAGCCAGAGCAACAAGAGAACACATCGTTAGGGGTACGAAGACACACATCAATCTCTACCGTCCTATAAAGATTTAGGTAGACGTCATCATATGGTCCACAATATGTCCGGTCACCTCACAATGAGAACTGTAAATGGCCCAACCACTAAACAAGCAGTGCATTGCAAAATGATAGGGTTATAATATCTTTTGATAAACTTTTTAACAAGTTTAATAAAGATTGTATGACAAGGATATTACGAAGTTTGTAAATCACATCAGCATAGAAGTCAGGCCAAGCCGACGGACAAGGAAGATCGAAAAGGATGTACCAAGATCAGTAAAGAAATATAAAAAGATCGGAGTAAGCTTGGCATTGATATTACCTATGACCTTGTGATAACTTCCATAACATCCTCTATGCATTATAACCACACACCACAAGTTATACTCAAAGTGAATGAAATACGAACTAAAACATACTTAACTGTAGGAGTTTCGCACTGGATCAGTATGTGACAAAATAGCTCATCAAGACCTGAATGCATCTGATGGGTTCTAAAAGGCTGTCATTACCATTAAATACAATGGTTAATTGTATGCCAAAACTATACAAATATACTGAAAGGAAAAAGAAACGCAGTGTGCGTATTTCCGCTATATATTGCATATACTGCACACTTAATTCCATATATATTCCAAGGAAATCCCAAGATGTTTTGTAAAAAAAAAAGTGCAGTTAGTTAGAGAAAGGACACAACTGTGATGTTGTAGACGTTTTAATCACAGTACACGTTATAACAAGAAATTCATAAATTCTGAAGTTCCTCTTTGAAAAATTGAGCCAGTTCAGTACTGTATTTAATAGTGATTGCAACATTTAAAGCCTAAGATTGCTCACCTGCTTGAGCCAAATGCGCATTCTGACGATAATGAAACTTTAAAGGGGTAACCATTGGTGTGTTCGGTGCTGTTTAAACCTTCTTTCTAAAAGGACAGGCCTAATATGGCCCTGTACCATTCGATTAGCAGTAGCATATTAAACATACAATATATAGCGGAAATACGCACCCTGCGTTTCTTTTTCCTTTCAGTATATAACTGCATCTCAAATATCATGAATATGTCTGAGTTTTTATATGTCTGAGTTGTTATGAACGTAATATAAATAGGCAGCATTCACGCAAAGATGTAAATCTATTAATAAACCATTAGTAATCCTACTTAATACGACAAACGTGTACCTCATTAAATAGCTAAATTAAACTATTAAATCTAATATCGAGTTTGAAGAAAACATTATAATTATGAAAAAGCGAATTACAAATGCGTGGCAAATCATTTCCCTGAGCTTCCGAAGACAGCAAAGGAAAAGGTTATACGAACATGAATATTTAACCAAGGTATGGGGTGTCTCTGGAGGGTCTTACATGAGTGCTCGTTCGATATGAACACAGTCAAATGAAACCAGTTTAATGTGTAAAATATTAAAGATAATATTTAGATCATTCATCAAGTTTTATATTTAGCTTTTTATAAAACAAACACGAATGTAAGATTCCTTTTTATGATATACCATTTTTTGTTTGAGTTATTCGCTACAATATGGAGAAATAAATGCTGGCTTCTCATTTAACATATACAGTCACATTGACATTGACAATGACGTAGCTATAACCGAACATCTACACCAGACAGGAGTGGATCTTACTGGGTGTGTTCAAGGTATCACTAAACAGTTATTTCCCTTGCAGTCTCGGTAGGTAAACAGTTATTTCCCTTGCAGTCACGGTAGTACCTTTCTGGCGCTTAAAAAAAAGATATGTGTTATTCGGTTCTTGTTTATTTTTTAAAATGTGCAAATAACTTCTCTTTTTTTGTTGCAGGTGACAATAATGGGACAAGCTCATGCTTGCATACAGGTTTGGATATGCATGAATGTTTCTGAACCCAGATCTGATAATCTAATACCGGGTAGTTGAAAATGTTAGTGAAATGGAAACATTCAAGAGTGTCTCTTCAAACTATTTATATTAATAAAAAAGCAAATTGTTCAACTCCGTTTTTTTGCCGGATAATTCGAGCAACAAACTTCAAGTTTCACAAAGAAACTATTTTTAAGAAAATTCAGGATGTCCTACAGTGGTCCAGAGGGGTCCTGCTACATATGTAGAACAATGCAAAACTAACTGTGTTGTGAGACGTTCCTTAATTACAACGCTTAGTATACATCTTAAGGTATACCTCGTATATAAAGCTTTTATGATGTGATATTTATACCATTGTTTTTCGAGTATATACCATCGTGGGCCCGAGAATGCAGTATACATCGTATATACATTGTTTACCATAGCATCTAATGGTTTTAGAGGCTTTCTAGGCTATTGTTTTTTGTATTTATATATACACGAGCATCTTTCTGTTTTACTTATATTGCCTATTAATGCTGCCTTGTTGGTTAGAGAATAGTTCATGGCGGGGATTTCTTTATTAACACTGTCCCGTTTTATTGGGATAAAGTAGGGTGTGTGAGATTAAGTTTACACAAGAACATGGTTTAAATCCCTAGCGGCCTTTTTTGCCACTGACCATTCTAAGGCGGTAGCCCTATTGTCAACCCAGTTTGTGTTTGTGACGTCATATACCTTTACATTGCCATTCATGTTTGTCGTTTTGCGTGTTTTGGGGTTTACTGTGTTCTGTGAAAGCTTCATTTCCTGTTTGATTTTTATACTTATTATTATTTTAACGAAAGGTCGTTGTGTACACCTGTTATAACTGCTGAATCTGTCAGTTATAGCACGGCTGAAATATACCGGCAGTAGTTGCACGGGGATTCAGGTTTATGATAATTATGTCATATTAAGCAGGAACAAAGGAAAACCACTTTCAGTACAGTACTTATATACGACCCCTCTTGATAACACGTTTGCTTTCCGTCTGGAATGTGAAATACTTTCCCTGAGGTATTTATCAAAAGAAAACTGACTGAGGGTGGCAGCAGGAAGAACGTTTTTTGGCAGCTGATAGGGCGGCATCAGGAACAACGCTTTTTGGCAGCTGATAGGGTGGCAGCAGGAACAACATTCTTTGGCAATATGTAAGCCTAAGTTTCCCTATTAACTATGTTAGTATCCTGTTAAAGGGACAACGGGCAATTTGCATAACGCTAATTGTTGATTATATTGTATTAACAATATATTTAAAGCTACGGTACAATAACGGAGAAAAATCCAATTCCAACTTTTCGTTAATTATAAGCAAGCAGATTTAAAGTCAAAATGAATCTGGATTAATAAATCAAGGTGTTAATTTTAATGCTTGAGAACTAATACAAGATTGCCGTGTGGCCCTTTCAGGTATTTTCAGTCTGCATCCTGATGTAAAAAACCCTAAGATGTTTGAAAAAACAAACACATGATGAAGTCAATACCATCAAGGGCTAGGCTTTTACTCTATTTATATATGTTTGCCATGTAAGCTATATGTCGTCTGTAAACACATGTTGGAAGATAAAGTATCCACAGTCTGTCCTTATATGGTACAGCATTCATTATTTAGTATCTTCTCTGAACACTATTTCTGAACAATGAATACCCCTCTTAATTCGTAAACATCATATCAATGTATATCCCTCTTAAATCGTAAAGATCATATCAATGTATATCCCTCTTAAATCGTAAACATCATATCAATGTATATCCCTCTTGAATCGTAAACATCATACCAATGTATATCTCTCTTAAATCGTAAAATAACAATGAATATTCCCCTTAAATCGAAAACATCCTAACAGTGTATATTCCTCTTAAATCGTGGACATCATACCACGCTCCTGTTGTCCAAATGAGGAAGTTATAGCAAATTACACAGTTTTATATATCACATATAGTGTCAGTTTTGAAGAATATTTATTATAATAAGACGCAGTACCCTGTTTGCTTTATTTGCACGATCGCAAGATACGAGTTTGAATTATAAATCGGTCTCAAAAGTGGCTCCAACATCTTTCTCTTGAGTGTCGGATAATTTTATTTTCTGTTGTTTGTATGGTACTTTACATCAGTTTCAACACATGTAATGATCTAAGTTTCCTTTGCATTTACCATTATTGAAACTTAGTAACCACTGTTCTGGCTATTACCCTAATGTGTCAGCCTGCATGTCTTAGACATTAATCTCTATCTATCCCGTCGTTTGTCTTCTGCCAAAACAGGAACCGAATTCTGTTTTGCATCAGTTATGTCTGAAGAAAGAATAACTTGAGGTCAGCAGTGTTTTCACGCCAATCTAATGACTTCGCAGAACTCAGCTATTCAAAACACGTATTCAAAAGAACCAACCATTACGTGGTCCGAGTATTAACTTTCATACCCCATCCAACCTCTTCTCCAAGGAGCGAAAACGGGGTTGGCTGGGGTATGAAATAAAACCTTAATTTTGACTTCAAAAGTTTGCATGTTGTAAAATTAAAACATTTACTAGGCAAGTATAAACAGTTTGTCTTATTGTTTCAGTAAACAATGTTTTTAAACGTGTTTTATTGTCGAAATACCCGTTATAAAATCAGGCTGATATAAGCTTTCCCATCCCTTAATGGAATTATGGCGGGACCACGTAATGAATATCATTGATAAATTAAAGCAAGTATGCGACAACACAAACATAACGGGTTGACAACAAGTGTGCTGCATTGGGACGGTCAGTGGCAAAAATGCCTCTGGGGATTTAACCCAGGCTCTAGGGTGTACCAAGCCTCAATCGTACCGCATTGTCAGCCCAATTAAACGGTGCAGTGTAAATAAGGATATCCATAGCAGGCTATACCCTTTAACAAACTAAGCATCAGCAATAGGACAAAGATGATCATGCATATATGAATATAAAAATACTCACATAGGAAACTACAAAATAAGTACTCAGTGACTTGGCAGAAGCCAGAGCAACAAGAGAATTAGGACACTAAATGACGAGAATTAAAACAATTAAGCACTAAATTTTAGATTTAGATAGACGTCAGCATAGGCTCCACAATATGTCCGTTTATCGCACAATCAAAGAGGAAAGCGTATTGGATAATTGTTTATGGGTCAACTACTAAATATGCCTTTCATAATAATAGTGTCATAACACCTTTCGATAAATTGTCTAATAGGTTTGAAAAAGATTGTATAAAAGTGATCATGACCAAGTTTAGCAAGTACCCACTGACAACTATCTTTAACTTGCTCATGTGTGATATGTAGGGATCTGTATCAATGTTGTGTGATCTGTGATGACTTTAATCAATGTTCACAACAACTGTTTTCGTTTATCTTCCATAGTGTAGACAACGGACGGTAGATATTAGCATCTAAATACAAGGGTCCTCCAATAACACGACATACAAATGTATCACCACTGATCTCCAACTGAAATTGTTTGATCATACAATTTATTTTACCGATCCTAACATATGCTTGCGAAGTCTGGGGATTCGAAAAGTTAGACATCATAGCATGTATTCTTACCGATGTTTTAAAAAAGTATTACAAATAGCAAAAATGCAACTCCTCATATATGCCGTATGCGGAACTAGGTAGACATCTAACTGACATAACTTTACAAACCCGTATGATACAATTCTGGAACAAACTAATAATTGGAAACCAATAAAATCTAAGTTTTTTTAATTAATAATACTGACATTTACGCATACAAGTGGTTAAAGCATATCCAATCGATATACCTGTCCTGTTCTGTATAATAAATGTCTACTTTATTTGTAGACCTGTTTTTGCGTAATATAACATATTGTAATTGAATACAAACATATTCAAACCCACAATTTGAGAAATTCTGGTAAATTTTTGATAAGTATTGCTAATGTTCCGCTCTTAATTATTGAATTCCGCATACTAATTGAAAATCGTTGTATTTAACTACATAGCTCTTGAACATATGGCATGTGCATTGTAACAGCGGCTTACATAATTAGGACAATTCACAAAATGATTTTTCTGTCTAGAGCATACTTTTATGTGTATTTTATTATTTTTGTTTCAGTTTAAGCACGCTTGAAAGGAAATATGTACGGAACTCACCTAAAACAAATGCAGCTAATCATGTGGAGGAAGATCATATTGATGACGAATGATTTCAGAGTAGAATCTTCTGTTCATATTTGAGCATCGGCAAATCATTTTGGCCTCATAAAATATTGGGAGGCATATATTCTGTACTTTTAGAGAGTATTTGCGAACTACATCGACACATTTCATGGCAACTCATCGACGACTAGCTACACGGATATGTTGCCAAGCAATTATCATCCACACATGTTTTTAAAGCCGTATTGAAATTGAAGCCAAACAGAATGAGCTTGATAGCATATCGCTTAAGCCGGTGCTAGGAGGCGTGAGAGGTGTTGTATCTTATAATTACCTCTCATGAATAGACTCAATAAAACCGATTCTGTTAGTTTTCTCTCTTGTTTGTGTTGGTGCTTCCAAGGGATCACATTTTCAGTATTTATTGATGGTCCCACTCTGTGGCACAGTAAGTAAAAACACCACTGAATTGTAGTCGGGACGACTTTTTACAGGTTTGGCCACTGGACTTAACGATAGAATTGAGGATTTTGTGTTAAATGGCTTTTCGGACAGCGGGATCTATATGATCTCAAAGGGGGAAAATGTAAATAAGGAGACATATTTGTGCAAAAAAATGTTGACCATTGTCTATTTTAATGGCAAGCATCTTGGATTTTGCCGGAAGATGAACTTTTATACAACATTTATAATCAACTGGACATTGTAATGACCCTTTGTCATACTATGTTCTGTGAATTAGGCCTGGATTTCAATATTTACATTATGCCGTTTTGGGAAGATAATAGGGTAAGGGTGCAGTTTGGTGCACCCTAGAACCTGGTTTAAATCCCCAGCGGTGTTTTTGCCGTTCCACTGCAGTAGCCCTATTGTCAACCCGTTTGTGTTGTGATGTCACTTGCCTGAGGACTATTGTGATAACCATGCATTTCGTTGAAATGTATTCGGCGGTAAATTAGTAAGTCATTCGAAGTTTGCAAGCAAGACACATCACTATACAACAGCACACAATTGGAAAAGTACACTAGTGAGCCCGACCCGCCCTCCAAAATAGGATTGATATGCGTGTAATTTACATATACTGAAAGGAAAAAGAAACGCAGGGTGCGTATTTCCGCTATATATTGTATGTTTAATATGCTACTACTAATCGAATGGTACAGGGCGACATTAGGCCTGTCCTTTTAGAAAGAAGGTTTAAGCAGCACTGAACACACCAATGGTTACCCCTTTAAAGTTTCATTATCGTCAGAATGAGCATTTGGCTCAAGCAGGTGAGCAAACTTAGGTTTTAAATGTTGCAATCACTTAACATTAAATACAGTACTGAACTGGCTCAATTTTTCAAAGAGGAACTTCGGCATTTATGAATTTCTTGTTACAACGTGAACAGTGATTAAAATGTCTACAACATCACAGTTGTGTCCTTTCTCTAACTAACTGCACTCTTTTTTTTTTACAAAACATCTTGGGATTTCCTTGGAATATATATGGAATTAAGTGTGCAGTATATGCAGTATATAGCGGAAATACGCACCCTGCGTTTCTTTTTCCTTTCAGTATATAAATTTGATATGGCATTGACTATATGCATGCAATTATTAAGCTTACATGAAACTGAAGATTTTTTCAGTCTTTTTCAGATATTGGCGTGTTAGGATCATCTTTATCTGTTTTAAAAGCTGTGTTCCTTACGACTATAATAGCGCATTACTACGCCATATATATTTGTGTACAGGAATACTAGTGCCAATATATGGAACATATTTGAATATTTGCTTCAGTGGAGCAATATACTGGAACCAGTCCTTACCGCCGTCAGCAAAGTCCATGGTCTACTGATTTGCCATGTATATTAAGTTGATTAAACATGTCTTGCTGAAAACGAATATCACATCCATTTGTTTTGGTTATTTAATTGTAATTTATTCAATATTAAATACTATTAATATTGAAATAATAAGATACATGAGTTACTTTTCAGTATTTATTGACATTCAAACTAGCGGTTGTTTAGTGCTGTGTGGCGACCGTAAAATGTCGCCCGAATACAAATCAGTAGTGTTATTACTTACTGGTCCTTTGGGATCATCAAGCGCAAGCTTTGTGGCTTTAAAGTAGAATATCGCTTATGTCCGTGCTAAGAGGCGTGTGGGGTGTTGCACATTACATTACCCCTCATGAACAGACTCAATAAAACTACTTCTAACTCTTGCTTGTTTTTGTTGCTTCCTAGGGATCCACTTTTCCGTATTTATTGAGTCCGTTGAATAGTCTAAAATCTAAATATTTTATAACTGTTTGAGTTTACGAATTAAATTATTACAGTTTATATCACGCTGTTATCTTTAAAATCAACACTAAATAATAGTTATGATTGGCAACTAACGTCATTACTTTTTAAACAGATTATTTAATGATTACACCTCCCACACTGTATACAATACAGTCATAAATCGTGTAGAACTTGCTGACATGTATGACTATCAAATTATAAGCTTATTGTCAAGTGGTATGTATACTACAATACTGTAACCGTATCACATTTCAAATAACCACGTTAAATAAGGCATCAATCAATAATAGAACATTTTGATAAATGTTGAATCAGGTTATTAGCATTACAAAGAAGCAATTATATTCACTGTGTATTCATTCAAAAACGATTAAATATGTCAATTTATAAATATTTTTTAAAAATGCTCTTGGTTGTTGTAGCTACTGTCGAAGTGCATTTGTATAGTGGGTTATTTCTTCAAGGTTGATCCGTAAACCATTTAAATGTTTGCCAATTCATTCAAAATACACAATACGAATTCAGAATGTTATTAACATACTGTTGTGATATATTCGTTGAATAGTTTAGCGATAGATATAATGTTCGGTTTGATACATATAAATACCATTAACCTATCGGCTTCTTTAATTAATGGGAATGTCACAACGAAAATACCTTGACGATTTAGGCCTCTCGTGTAACAGGTTTCAGACAATTTAACAGTTAAAGTCAAAGGAAATGATTATAAATACGTTTTAACCTTGTAGATGCGTATAGAGTAACAGTTTGGTTACAAGAAACAATCTTCAAATCGATGCACGGCATTCTAGGCTGTCTATAACCAAGTTGGGAAAGACAGTCGAAACCTACATATTACGGCTTCAATTTATGTTTTGTCAAAACATTAATCAAGATAGCTTTTCAAACTTAATTACATGGCACTTTGAACACCAATTAATTGCTGTTCAAGGCTTTTATTGATTAGGAGATGTAATAATAATAATAATACATCCTTATTGACGTGGTGTCCGTACATTAGTATCTAATCCGGTGAAATATAGAATTAAAGAGAACATTTCGGTTTTTGGATTTAACTAAACTGATAACGATTGTTCGAGAGTTTTAGAAACAGTACGCTATCAACGTGATCAATGTTTCAAATAATCTATATTAATGTAGGTACTGTGATGTCAAAATACAGGTATTAGTTACCAGCTATATTAATTTTGCTTACTGTTAAGTATTAAATACAAATCTCAGTCAGCAGCAAATTGACACTGACGTTTCTCGAGTTCCAACAGCAAAATACCAAAACACATGCACAAGTCAACTCCAATTAATTGTTAAATAATAAATCGGCAATTATTGTATCTTATAACATTATAATACGCTTCTTGCCAATTTAATACAAAAAAATATCAAAATAAAGACGCAGAATTGTTTATATAGGGTATATTTTACGAGAGCACCACATCATTCCCATTTCAAACTGCGTATTCTAAACTGCGTATGAAAGATTTACCGCGTATCATTGGAGAGTGATTAGGTGGGGTTATACACTACTGTATTTTTAGCATCAATCATTTAACGTTGAGTGTTTCCTTACACTTCTAGTATCACACAAAGTGTTACAAACAAAAATAACGTGTCATTCAGAAGATGAAGGATGCCCATCACCACTATGTATCGCCCCTTAGATGGTGTATCGCCCCCATATCGCCCCTTAGATGGCGTATCGGCCCCGTATCGCCCCTAAGATGGCGAATAAGTGCGTTTTGCAGTCTTCTTTAATTTATAATAATAAAAACAACTCTGAAATGCTACTAAGACGTGTTAAATAACACTAACACAAGTATGTGGTAGATTTAACCACCAAAACCGAGCATAAGAGCCATACACAACCTCAAACTATAACAATAATTACATGTTTTATTTTCAGATATTGTAATATTACCCACTTACACATACGAACACACATATAATAATTATCTGGAACATGTAATAGCATATGACCTCATCTGGTTTTAGAGTGCAGTATACGATAGCAATGTCTAATTTTCTCTAAACGGTAATTACCAGAGACAACATTAGACATACATGAGATCAATGCAATGAGGCATGTCATTTAATAAATACAAAGCCAAAGGCGGTAAATCAACTAGTTACATGCATTATAGTATACGGTTACATACATAGGATATATACATATATAAACATACTCATGAAGGATAATGTATTATATATAAGAAAGGGAAATATATTTAACTAATCTACGTAAACATTGAGGAATCAACGATATACATATCACTGTATCAATGTCTATGTCATTTGTTTTCCGAGTTATCAGTCAAAACCCTTCACTACTATTTTTGGAGCGACTAATTATAATTAGTGTTTACTCTACGTTTTAAACCAATCGGATGGCTCAAAATTTCAAATACTTGCACCATTTATTCATGAAGATTTTACTACCTGCGCTCTTAGTGGTTTAGTGTGTGACCCACATAGAGACTATCGTAAACAGTAATCCGGATAGAGTCTATGAAGAGAAATCTTCACCATCGCTAAGCTTCCTCCCTTTCGTTTTCTTAATGGTGCAGATTTCTCTTCATAGCCTCTATCCTATACATAGTGTCAAAGCCATCAATACGAGCTTCTGTCGTTCAGTGGACACGTCAGCAAAAGTAGTAGATATACAAGTCAAACAGGATATGTAGCATTCAAGGACCACAGTCAACCACGGAAAGGATATGTAGCATTCAAGGACCACAGTCAACCACGAACAAGATATGTAGCATTCAAGGACCACAGTCAACCACGAACAGGAAATGTAGCATTCAAGGACCACAGACAACCACGAACAGGATATGTAGCATTCAATGACCACAGTCAACCTCGAACAGGATATATAGCATTCAAGGACCACAGTCAACCACGAACAGGATATGTAGCATTCAAGGACCACAGTCAACCACGAACAGGATATGTAGCATCAAGGACCACAGCCAACCACGAACAGGATATGTAGCATCAAGGACAACAGCCAACCACGAACAGGATATGTAGTATCAAGGACCACAGTCAACCACACACAGAAAACAAACAACAATGAGAAAGATGATTACAAGGCAAGGTATCTAAATCACAAACATGAATGGACTGACAATAGGACAATTTGACAGAAAAGGTCTCTCGGGTTTTAAACCAGGTTCTAGGATGCACCAAACCTCACTCTTACACTTATGTAATAACGATAAAACGACAACGTATAAATAAAAACCCCTCTCCGTTCATGTTATAGCCTCTAACAAATTAGGCAGCACACGCATTTGGATTAGTACACTTTTGATCGAATCACTCTTTGTAGTTGAAAAGTACTTTATTTTAAATAAATTATTATACTCATATACGAACAACTAGTAAACTATCGTACTCATATACGTACAACTAGTAAACTATCATACTCATATACGTACAGCTAGTAAACTATCGTACTCATATACGTACAACTAGTAAACTATCATACTCATATACGCACAACTAGTAAACTATCGTACTCATATACGTACAACTAGTAAACTATCATACTCATATACGTACAACTAGTAAACTATCGTACTCATATACGTACAACCAGTAAACTATCGTACTCATATACGTACAGCCAGTAAACTATCGTACTCATATACGTACAACTAGTAAACTATCGTACTCATATACGTACAACTAGTAAGCTATCATACTCATATACGTACAACTAGTAAACTATCGTACTCATATACGTACAACTAGTAAACTATCATACTCATATACGTACAACCAGTAAACTATCGTACTCATATACGTACAACCAGTAAACTATCGTACTCATATACGTACATCCAGTAAACTATCGTACTCATATACGTACAACTAGTAAACTATCGTACTCATATACGTACAACTAGTAAACTATCGTACTCATATACGTACAACTAGTAAACTATCGTACTCATATACGTACAACCAGTAAACTATCGTACTCATATACGTACAACTAGTAAACTATCGTACTCATATACGTACAACTAGTAAACTATCGTACTCATATACGCACAACTAGTAAACTATCGTACTCATATACTTACAACCAGTAAACTATCGTACTCATATACGTACAACTAGTAAACTATCTTACTCATATACGTACAACTAGTAAACTATCGTACTCATATACGTACAACTAGTAAACTATCGTACTCATATACGGACAACTAGTAAACAATCATACTCATATACGCACAACTAGTAAACTATCATACTCATATACGCACAACTAGTAAACTATCATACTCATATACGCACAACTAGTAAACTATCACAATCATATACGTACAGCTAGTAAACTATCGTACTCATATACGCACAACTAGTAAACTGTCATACTCATATACGTACAACTAGTAAACTATCATACTCATATACGTACAGCTAGTAAACTATCGTACTCATATACGTACAACTAGTAAACTATCACAATCATATACGCACAGCTAGTAAACTATCGTACTCATATACGCACAACTAGTAAACTATCATACTCATATACGTACAGCTAGTAAACTATCGTACTCATATACGTACAACTAGTAAACAATCGTACTCATATACGTACAACTAGTAAACTATCGTACTCATATACGCACAACTAATAAACTAACGCAATCATATACGTACAGCTAGTAAACTATCGTACTCATATACGTACACCGCACAACTAGTAAACTATCGTACTCATATACGTACACCGCACAACTAGTAAACTATCGTACTCATATACGTACAACTAGTAAACAATCATACTCATATACGTACAACTAGTAAACTATCATACTCATATACGTACAACTAGTAAACTATCATACTCATATACGCACAACTAGTAAACAATCATACTCATATACGTACAACTAGTAAACTATCGTACTCATATACGCACAACTAATAAACTAACGCAATCATATACGTATAGCTAGTAAACTATCGTACTCATATACGTACACCGCACAACTAGTAAACTATCATACTCATATACGTACAACTAGTAAACAATCATATTCATATACGTACAACTAGTAAACTATCATACTCGTATACGTACAACTACTAAACTAACATACTCGTATACGTACAACTAGTAAACTATCGTACTCATATACGTACAACTAGTAAACTATCGTACTCATATACGTACAACTAGTAAACTATCGTACTCATATACGTACAACTAGTAAACTATCGTACTCATATACGTACAACTAGTAAACTATCATACTCATATGCCCACAACTAGTAAACTATCGTACTCATATACGCACAACTAGTAAGCTATCGCACTCATATACGTACAACTAGTAAACTATCGTACTCATATACGCACAACTAGTAAGCTATCGTACTCATATACGCACAACTAGTAAGCTATCGTACTCATATACGCACAACTAATAAACTAACGCAATCATATACGTACAGCTAGTAAACTATCGTACTCATATACGTACACCGCACAACTAGTAAACAATCATACTCATATACGTACAACTAGTAAACTATCATACTCATATACGTACAACTAGTAAACTATCACACTCATATACGCACAACTAGTAAACAATCATACTCATATACGTACAACTAGTAAACTATCGTACTCATATACGCACAACTAATAAACTAACGCAATCATATACGTACAGCTAGTAAACTATCGTACTCATATACGTACACCGCACAACTAGTAAACTATCATACTCATATACGTACAGCTAGTAAACAATCATACTCATATACGTACAACTAGTAAACTATCATACTCGTATACGTACAACTACTAAACTAACATACTCATATACGTACAACTAGTAAACTATCAAAATCATATACGTACAACTAGTAAACTATCGTACTCATATACGTACAACTAGTAAACTATCGTACTCATATACGTACAACTAGTAAACTATCGTACTCATATACGTACAACTAGTAAACTATCGTACTCATATACGTACAACTAGTAAACTATCATACTCATATGCCCACAACTAGTAAACTATCGTACTCATATACGCACAACTAGTAAGCTATCGTACTCATATACGTACAACTAGTAAACTATCGTACTCATATACGCACAACTAGTAAGCTATCGTACTCATATACGCACAACTAATAAACTAACGCAATCATATACGTACAGCTAGTAAACTATCGTACTCATATACGTACACCGCACAACTAGTAAACTATCGTACTCATATACGTACACCGCACAACTAGTAAACTATCGTACTCATATACGTACAACTAGTAAACTATCGTACTCATATACGTACAACCAGTAAACTATCGTACTCATATACGTACAGCTAGTAAACTATCGTACTCATATACGCACAACTAGTAAACTACCATACTCATATACGTACAGCTAGTAAACTATCGTACTCATATACGTACAACTAATAAACTAACGCAATCATATACGTACAGCTAGTAAACTTTCGTACTCATATACGTACACCGCACAACTAGTAAACTATCGTACTCATATACGTACAACTAGTAAACAATCATACTCATATACGTACAACTAGTAAACTATCATACTCATATACGTACAACTAGTAAACAATCATACTCATATACGTACAACTAGTAAACTATCGTACTCATATACGCACAACTAATAAACTAACGCAATCATATACGTACAGCTAGTAAACTATCGTACTCATATACGTACACCGCACAACTAGTAAACTATCGTACTCATATACGTACAACTAGTAAACAATCATTCTCATATACGTACAACTAGTAAACTATCATACTCATATACGTACAACTACTAAACTAACATACTCATATACGTACAACTAGTAAACTATCGTACTCATATACGCACAACTAATAAACTAACGCAATCATATACGTACAGCTAGTAAACTATCATACTCATATACGTACAACTACTAAACTAACATACTCATATACGTACAACTAGTAAACTATCGTACTCATATACGCACAACTAATAAACTAACGCAATCATATACGTACAGCTAGTAAACTATCATACTCATATACGTACAACTAGTAAACTATCATACTCATATACGTACAACTACTAAACTAACATACTCATATACGTACAACTAGTAAACAATCATACTCATATACGTACAACTAGTAAACTATCATACTCATATACGTACAACTACTAAACTAACATACTCATATACGTATAACTAGTAAACTATCGTACTCATATACGCACAACTAATAAACTAACGCAATCATATACGTACAGCTAGTAAACTATCGTACTCATATACGTACACCGCACAACTAGTAAACTATCGTACTCATATACGTACAACTAGTAAACTATCGTACTCATATACGTACAACTAGTAAACTATCATACTCATATACGCACAACTAGTAAACTATCACAATCATATACGTACAACTAGTAAACAATCATACTCATATACGTACAACTAGTAAACTATCATACTTATATACGTACAACTACTAAACTAACATACTCATATACGTACAGCTAGTAAACTATCATACTCATATACGTACAACTAGTAAACTATCATACTCATATACAACTAGTAAACTATCGTACTCATATACCCACAACTAGTAAACTATTGTACTCATATACGCACAACTAGTAAGCTATCGTACTCATATACGTACAACTAGTAAACTATCGTACTCATATATGCACAACTAGTAAGCTATCGTACTCATATACGCACAACTAGTAAGCTAGTAAGCTATCGTACTCATATACGCACAACTAGTAAACAATCGTACTCATATACGTACAACTAGTAGACTATCGTACTCATATACGTACAACTAGTAAACTATCGTACTCATATACGTACAACTAGTAAGCTATCGTACTCATATACGTACAACTAGTAAACTATCGTACTAATATTCGTACAACTAGTAAACTATCGTACTCATATACGTACAACTAGTACGCTATCGTACTCATATACGTACAAGTAGTAAACAATCGCACTCATATACGCACAACTAGTAAACTATCACAATCATTTTCGTACAACTAGTAAACTATCATACTCATATACGTACAACTAGTAAACTATCATACTCATATACCCACAACTAGTAAACTATCATACTCATATGCCCAAAACTAGTAAACTATCATACTCATATACGTACAGCTAGTAAACTATCGTACTCATATACGCACAACTAATAAACTAACGCAATCATATACGTACAGCTAGTAAACTATCGTACTCATATACGTACACCGCACAACTAGTAAACTATCGTACTCATATACGTACAACTAGTAAACAATCATACTCATATACGTACAGCTAGTAAACTATCATACTCATATGCCCACAACTAGTAAACTATCATACTCATATACGTACAGCTAGTAAACTATCGTACTCATATACGTACACCGCACAACTAGTAAACTATCGTACTCATATTCGTACAACTAGTAAACTATCATACTCATATACGCACAACTAGTAAACAATCGCACTCATATACGCACAACTAGTAAACTATCACAATCATATTCGTACAACTAGTAAACTATCATACTCATATACGTACAACTAGTAAACTATCATACTCATATACCCACAACTAGTAAACTATCATACTCATATGCCCACAACTAGTAAACTATCATACTCATATACGTACAGCTAGTAAACTATCGTACTCATATACGCACAACTAATAAACTAACGCAATCATATACGTACAGCTAGTAACTATCGTACTCATATACGTACACCGCACAACTAGTAAACTATCGTACTCATATTCGTACAACTAGTAAACTATCATACTCATATACGCACAACTAGTAAACTATCATACTCATATACGTACAACTAGTAAACTATCATACTCATATACGTACAACTAGTAAACTATCGTACTCATATACGCACAACTAATAAACTATCACAATCATATTCGTACAACTAGTAAACTATCATACTCATATACGTACAGCTAGTAAACTATCGTACTCATATACGCACAACTAGTAAACTATCACAATCATATACGCACAACTAGTAAACTATCATACTCATATACGTACAGCTAGTAAACTATCGTACTCATATACGCACAACTAGTAAACTATCACAATCATATTCGTACAACTAGTAAACTATCATACTCATATACGTACAACTAATAAACTATCACAATCATATACGCACAACTAGTAAACTATCATACTCATATACGTACAGCTAGTAAACTATCATACTCATATACGCACAACTAATAAACTATCACAATCATATACGCACAACTAGTAAACTATCATACTCATATACGTACAGCTAGTAAACTATCGTACTCATATACGCACAACTAGTAAACTATCACAATCATATTCGTACAACTAGTAAACTATCATACTCATATACGCACAACTAGTAAACTATCATACTCATATACGTATAGCTAGTAAACTATCGTACTCATATACGCACAACTAATAAACTAACGCAATCATATACGTACAGCTAGTAAACTATCGTACTCATATACGTACACCGCACAACTAGTAAAGTATCATACTCATATACGTACAACTAGTAAACAATCATACTCATATACGTACAACTAGTAAACTATCATACTCGTATACGTACAACTACTAAACTAACATACTCATATACGTACAACTAGTAAACTATCGTACTCATATACGCACAACTAATAAACTAACGCAATCATATACGTACAGCTAGTAAACTATCATACTCATATACGTACAACTAGTAAACTATCATACTCATATACGCACAACTAGTAAACTATCACAATCATATACGTACAGCTAGTAAGCTATCGTACTCATATACGCACAACTAGTAAACAATCGTACCCATATACGTACAACTAGTAGACTATCGTACTCATATACGTACAAGTAGTAAACTATCGTACTCATATACGTACAACTAGTAAACTATCGTACGCATATACGTACAACTAGTAAACTATCGTACTCATATACGTACAACTAGTAAACTATCGTACTCATATACGTACAAGTAGTAAACTATCGTACTAGTAAACTATCGTACGCATATACGTACAACTAGTAAACTATCGTACTCATATACGTACAACTAGTAAACTATCGTACTCATATACGTACAACTAGTAAACTATCGTACTCATATACGTACAACTAGTAAACTATCGTACTCATATACGTACAACTAGTAAACTATCGTACTCATATACGTACAGCTAGTAAACTATCGTTCTCATATACGCACAACTAATAAACTAACGCAATCATATACGTACAGCTAGTAAACTATCGTACTCATATACGTACACCGCACAACTAGTAAACTATCGTACTCATATACGTACAACTAGTAAACAATCATACTCATATACGTACAACTAGTAAACTATCGTACTCATATACGCACAACTAGTAAACTATCGTACTCATATACGTACAACTAGTAAACTATCGTACTCATATACGCACAACTAGTAAACTATCGTACTCATATACGTACAGCTAGTAAACTATCGTACTCATATACGCACAACTAATAAACTAACGCTATCATATACGTACAGCTAGTAAACTATCGTACTCATATACGTACACCGCACAACTAGTAAACTATCGTACTCATATACGTACAACTAGTAAACAATCATACTCATATACGTACAACTAGTAAACTATCGTACTCATATACGTACAACTTGTAAACTATCGTACTCATATACGCACAACTAGTAAACAATCATACTCATATACGTACAACTAGTAAGCTATCGTACTCATATACGTACAACTAGTAAACAATCGCACTCATATACGCACAACTAGTAAACTATCACAATCATATTCGTACAACTAGTAAACTTTCATACTCATATACGTACAACTAGTAAACTATCATACTCATATACGTACAACTAGTAAACTATCGTACTCATATACGTACAACTAGTAAACTATCGTACTCATATACGTACAACTAGTAAACTATCGTACTCATATACGTACAACTAGTAAACTATCATACTCATATACGTACAACTAGTAAACTATCGTACTCATATACGTACAACTAGTAAACTATCAGACTCTAGTAAACTATTACCTTAATGTTGTTCATACTAATTATGTTCGTAATTACTACGGTGACATTTGATAACGTTTATCACCTACCGGGCAAATAGAGACACAGACTAATTAATAATAAGGCTTGCAGACCATGTATGTTATGTTTACTCACTTAATAACTGCGAATATTCATACCAACGTTAGGTAGTGTAGTTTAAGAATATTCTAATTATAACTTTCATACTTTTATGCAAGCATTGTTTTCTTTTCAATATCAGGTATAAATATCGTATACACTTTGGAAGTTGCGAGTTTTAACTTATTTAGCTCTACTGTAAGAAAACATAGAAAGCTAAACCGAATTATGTAAGACACTACAGATGGATGATAGAATTAACATTGCATTTAGAACACATTAGTAACAGCTGTACTATCAATGCAATGTACGAATCCTTTTCCAATTTAAGAACATTACAAAAAGGCCTACCTTTCGTACAGTAAGATCCAATTTCATTTATGCATAATACACAGAATTCATATATCCTTTTATATCGGTAATATACGTGTGTCTAGTGGATGACTGATGTATACTTATATGTTATACTGTCTATCATTCCAGATCCTAGAATAACGCTACAAACCACTGTGACTCCGATCCAATATGCTAGTTTTTGTGTATAAACGTGTGATAGTTATTATTATTGATTCAAACAGTCACGCATAAGTACACACCAACAAACTAAAGTAAGTTTAAATCCTTTAAAGAAGCAGTAAACACGATACATCAATTAAATGAATATAATATCAGGATCTCGTAAAGTAGGACCCTTTTCAGTAAACAACTTAATATAAACACATTATCATGTGTTAATCCCATTTAAAGCTTTGCAACGTACACTTTTCTGCATCGTTATCTGGTCCTGCACTACCCTTGTACCACAAATAATGGGGTAATTAACTTTACGCTGATGTAAATTGATTATGCCTCTGTATTGTTTTCACGTCATTAAACATCTATTGTTTTTGGGTAATCGCACGACTGTATGTAAATATATGCTAACATTGTATCTCGCAGATCACCGATCACAACAATAGTGCACAATATTTGGCATAAACACACTAATTGGATAAGATATCATTCTTCCTATTCAATCCTAGACCATGGCGTGGGATTCTTGGGTTTAGCTGATTACGCCATATTTGCATCAAAGTTTCAGCTTCACTGTTGGCTAGACATTTCAGTACTGCGTTACAATATTACTTTACACTTGCTTGAAGGTAGACATTGTGTTTAAACATACTTCTACCTAGTAGATAACAGTATTAAAATGTAAAGCAGCCGTTAAACTATTTGATTGATATGTTTATTTTATAAATATATTTAACTGTCCATTTGAAAATGGCAACCCTTCATTTTAGGCGGTAGTCACAATTGCGTGATAAAATACACTATTCGTATGTTATATAACTAAAGTAGCAGCGAACAACTCCTTTTATGTAATGAAACATCAAATATAGTTTTAAATCAAAAGCTAACCCTTCAGTATCAAAGAGATTGGCCTACCAAGCGATAATTGACGATGTTAGAAACATTCTGACATTACAACAAGTGCTCCTGTTTACAAACATAGCACTTAACGGAGTCGAGCCTTCAATATACAGATAAACAGATCGATCTAGGCGTCGAAGCAAAAAGATACGTATTAAATAAAAACAAGATGCTACATTACTCGTAAACGGTAAGGCTCGTAATTAATTACTGACAAGGGTCTCTACCTCAATAAAGATACGAGAAAAAACGATAGAATTGATTCTGAAAGACATTGATGTTAAATGTATTGATTGTAAGAGTAAATACAAAATACCCAAGGCGAGAAAAGGATGAACTAGATTAAATTAGATATTGTTAAACTGCTGCTTTTATAGTGAAATTATACTAAAGTTAAACTAGTTTCGACATAGCAGACGATTTATTACAGTTAATCTAAACAGTGTTAGTATTTCTTTGGTTTTGAGTTTCATAAACTATTCACTGGTGTCAAGTAGGTATTGAATTTCGTTTTTAAGGTTTAAATAACTTTTTTCATTTCACATAGCTTTTCACTCTAGCTGAAGAATGTGTATTTGGTAAGTCGAAAATGGGATTAAACAAACCGGAGCGATTTTACATTTAATCATGATATTTGAATAATCTAAACTTATCATTCCCCGATAGTACCATTAAGAAATATTTTGTAATATTTTAGGTTTTTCTCCAACTAAAACGGCTCCGAATTTGCAGACAAATTCGATTAAGATAGGGTTTGTGACTCAGCGACAGAAAGATGGCACGATTTTGATGTGGCGAGATATATTCCACAATTATGCGCACTACCGCATGCGTAGTTTACACTAATTGTACATCGATTACAGCAAACATGCATACCAATTACAATTGACAGATTGCATACGAATGGTTTAGCCAGATAAATTCTATAGAAAAACGATTTGCAAGATCTATTCCATTACTTCATAGAAGAACGAACTTTGGATTATCACAGCTCCATCACAGATGAACGAACATGTTGACTATCACATAACATCACAGAACAAACATTTTAGCATTATAAATGTTAGTTCTTATGTATTGAGAATAACTAACATTCGGAATACCCAATTCCAAAACAGATAAACGATTTAGAGTATTCTAACGAGCATTTGAAAGATCCCATTCCAAAACAACAAAATATAAAAATATAACCCCCACCAAAAAAAAAAAGAAAAAAAAGAAAGAAAAGCAACAACAACAACAACAACAACAACCAACATAACAGGCACGCACGCACGCACGCACGCACGCACACACACACACACACACGAAGAACGAAGAACAAACATTTGGAATATCGCATTCCATCACAAAAGAACGATCACTTTTAAGAACACCCCACTACATCACTGTACAGTATTATGTACAATAAAACATTACACATGATTTTAACTATGCCATTCTAAAAGAATTATAAGACACTATATGAAAATAAATTTCATTTACAACAATAACATAATATGACCAATTGCACTTAAGTGATTTGTTCTGGACTATTGCACCAGCCATGTCACCAGACTCACAAATAGCTGAAGCAACCAAAAAGAACCAATCACAAAGGTTTTATTACTATCACAACATATATACAAGAGGCCCAAGAGGGCCTGTGGACACTCTATTGGCTGAAGATAAAGTTTATGTATAAGGGGCCATAAGTCTTTCAAAAATCATTCAACCAGAACATGGCAATGACAGGTGCAACTAGGCTTAGTACTGATCATTCTCGCCAAGATTCGCTGACATCTGGACAAAGTTTGTGTATTAAAACAGTTAAAGCGTTACAACTCTGCCAAAATCATTCAACCGAAATATGGTGAAAAATCATTCAAACGGAACACGGCGATGATTTGCACAACTAGACATAGAATCGATCATCCCTAAAACGTTTTGTTTAATCCGGCCAGGGGTTCAGGAGAACTAGTCAGAACAAAGTTTGTGTATTAAAACCTTTCAAGGGCTATAACTCCGCCAAAATCATTCAACTGGAACACGGTGACTATGTACAACTAGGCTTGGTACGGATCATCCCTGCAAAGTTTCAATGAAATCTGGCCAAATGAAGGCCCTTTCGTCTTAATGAGGCCAAGATATAGCATATTTCAGAAAATCAAGGGCCATGACTCCGATGTAAATGGTCCAAGCTGGATGGTTTTCGAACCTGTCCGAGCTTTCATTGATATTAACAATCTGGTAAAGTTTCTTAAAGATCAGATGAAAGATGAAGGCCCTATCGTCTTAACGTGGCAAAATATAGGATTTTAACTAAATCAAGGGCCATAACTCCACTGTTACTAGTCCGATCTGGCTGGTTTTCGAAATTGTCTGAGCTGTTATTGATATAAACAATCAGTTAAAGTTTTGTAAAGATCAGATGACAGACGAATGCCCTATCGAATTAACGAGGCCAAATATAGCATTTTTAACTAAATCAAGGGCCATAACTCCGCTGTTACTGGTCCGATCTGGCTGGTCTTCGAAACTGTCCGAGCTTTCATTTATATTAAAAATCTGGTAAAGTTTGGTAAGATAAAGACCCTATCGTCTTAACGAGTCAAAATATAGAATCTTTAACTAAATCAATGGCCATAACTCCGCTGTTAATGTTCCGATCTAGCTGGTGTTCAAACATGTCCGAGCTTTCATTTATATAAACAATCTGGTTAAGTTTAGTAAAGATTGGATGAAAGATGAAAGCACTATCGTCTTAACTAGGCAAAATATAGCATTTTTCGAGCTTTATTGATATTAACAATCTGTGCAAGTTTGGTAAAGATCAGATAATAAATGAAGGTGCTAGAGTGTTCACAAGGCTTAATAGGGCATTTTTTTTAGCAAAACAAGGACCATAACTCCGGTGAAATTATTTGATCTTGCGGGTTTTTGAACTTGTCCGAGCTTTCATTGATATAAAGACACTGGCAAAGTTAAATAAAGGTCCGATTAATATTGAAGGCCCTAGTGTTCACAAGGCAGAAAATAGAATTTTTCAGAAAAAACAAGAGCCATAACTCCGGTGATACTGATCCGATTTAGCTGGTTTTCGAACTTGTTTGAGCTTTTATTGATATTAACAATCTGTGCAAGTTTGGTAAATATCAAATAATAAATGAATGTGCTAGAGTGTTCGAAGGGCAGAAATTGGCATTTATAACTCTGGTGTTACTGACCCAATTTAGCTGAATTTTGATCTTGTCCAAGCAATCATTGGTATTAACAATCTATGCAAGTTTGGTAACGATCAAATAATAAATGAAGGTGTTAGAGCGTTCACAAGGCAGAAAATAGCAATTTTCAGAAAAAACAAGGGCCATAACTCCGGTGTTACTGATTCGATTTGGCTGGTTTTCGAATTTGTCCGAGCTTTTATTGATATTAACAATCTGTGCAAGTTTGGTAAAGATCAAATAATAAATGAAGGCTTAATATGGCATTTTTCAGCAAAACAAGAGCCATAACTCCGGTGAAATGTATCCGATCCGGCTGGTTTTCGAACTTGTCCGAGCTTTTATTGATATTAACAGCCTGTTAAAGTTTGGTAAAGATCGGATGAAAAATGAAAAATGAAGGCCCTATCGTGGTAACAAGACAAAAGTTAACGACGGACGGACAACGGACAACTCGCCATCCCATAATCCCTTGGCCAGTAGAGCTAATAATATAAAATAAAATGTTTCAGCCTATACACACATTATGTATAATATGCTAAAAGCTGAACAGTCATTGTAAATCGCCCGCAGGTGAATCATAAACATGGTACACATATTACTTTAAAACGTCATTGAAAGTGTCTGTATGGACAGGCTATGCATTTTGTAAATAAGCACCTGGGGACAATTTAGTCCACCTTATAAGCGCAAGATAAATAAAGCTAACACAAGCATTTATCACATCAGATTAGACCAGACATGAACTGATTAACAGTAACTGTTCATAAAATACATGTCACATTCAAAATATACACTCAGTTAAAACAGTATTATTTATATAAAAAAGAATTTCTAGATAGTAAAATATTAAAACAGGTTTCGGCACATACTCTTATCATTTCCTGATTGGAAAATAAAAACGACAACTTGTCTAAATCACTAAATCTATAAAAATCAACAGAGACTGTAAGAGCTTTTTAAATAATGTATCTCTATGTTCATTATACATATTGCACTTAAGGATCAAATGCATTTCGTCCTCTATATCTGCATTACAAAGTGGGCACACACGGTCGCTTTCTCAAGTTCTCATAGCGTCCCGTCTCTAGCCTTAAAGATGCAATGCCACATCTACATTTCGAAAAAGCTGATCGATGACATAAAGCGGACAATACGTTTCTACACAATATGAATTAATTTCATACAATTTATATTCACATTAACATACGAAATACATCTAGACATTACAAACAGCTACAATTATTCAATTTTATGCTAATCTCAGTGGAGGTATTATGAAAACCTACTAATGATTGCGTCTATCTGATCCGTACTTCTTTGATTATGTCATCGGTTAATTTTACTCCTTCTCGTGCAGTAAATGCTTTATTCTGTAATTTATTTAAGGTTGGATAAACTCCCTAAATGAATCAAGGACAGTTTTGTGTAAACTGGTTATGTTCGCTCGAACATGAGAGACCGTTAAAAGCTGATGACACATTTTACAGCCGTTCCAAGATAAACGATGCCCTTTCACTGCACTAAACGGAAACGGGACGATTATATAGTAACATGAACGATTATATAGTAACATGAACGATTATATAGTAACATGAACGATTATATATAGTAACATGAACGATTATATAGTAACATGAACGATTATATAGTAACGTGAACGATTATATATAGTAACATGAACGATTATATAGTAACATGAACGATGAATGCTTTTTTTAAAAACACCAAACACTGAAAAGAACATGAACATTTTCATTTTAATTTACGCAAATTGCATTTTACTTATTTGGGATACAATCTATGGTTATAGCAATCTATGGTTATAGTATGGAAGCGGGTGAGTTGGTAGTAGAAAATAGATGAATTCATCTTACACCTTTCAATTGTTAAATGCAGCACGAAGAAACGCTTTTCTTCTATTCTGCATTTAAATCGGTATGTAATACTCAACCATACATCGATGACTATTAGCAGTGGCGTACCTGGAGCATTTTGAAATGTACGCCAGATATGAGAAGCGTAGCTGCGAACCGAGCAGCGACGCTGTGAGTGGGGGATAGGTGTGTGAGGTGGTTTCCCCCTCCCGCCGGTGGGGGTTTGGGGCCTCCCCCAAGAAAATTTTGAAGATTAGGAGGCAAATGATGCGTTCTCAAGCTATATTTCAGCGTTAATATGGCATTTTGAACTTTTATTTTTTCACTTTTGCTGACGAATTGCACGCATTGGCGTACGTGCGTATGCCTGGATACGCGCCTGATTAGGTGTTTGACATGGTATGAAATATTGGTCTCATTCCTTATGAATATGTATGTGTCTTTATTATCAAATGTCTACATTATATAGCTGAGCATTTACCAATAGATCTATATATTTTTCTTCAACATTTAATTTACATTTAAAGCTAAAAGTTTACATGTTAAAATTCAAATAATCAGCTGATATATTTTCAGCTATTTCATTCAATGCTTTTTGGCTTCAAAAACATAATCTTGTTTTACGAGGTGTCAGTATCAAATTCGAAGGTGCTGTCCGTTTTTAATATCAAACGGAACTATTTGCTGATTTACGCTTTAATAAGATTACTTTTATTTGCATTCATACGGTTATAAACTAATCCGTTAGCAATGGTGAAAAATGAAGCGTGTTTACTTTGCGTACGTGCTGTTTCACATATGGACCAACCAGGGGTATGCAAGGACACGGCTGATGTGATCGTTTGCAGTGAAATCACGTACCGGAAAAAAACCGACCCTGGATATGTTTACTTAGACTGACTGTCGTCTCAGTGGTAATAGTTTAATTTAATCAGAAACCAAATAAAATCTTAAATTCTAAAAATATATATCAGTCTTTTTCTGAATAGCTATGAACCACGTATGTTTGAAGACGACAATTCAAAGGGGACTTAATGCAGACTGTTTTATTTGATGATAGCATGAGTTGTCTCATATATTATAAACTCATGAACAAACATATAGACATAGCCAGTCTAATGTTTACTTTCTGCACTGGTTTTTGAATAATCAAAATATAAACATTTTCCCCGTAACTAAACTGTACGGTTCGTATGATAAAAGGTGTTTTTAAATTACCGGCAGGAAACTTGAAACATGTTGATTTCGAAATAAGATACACTTGTTAGGTTCAATAGCGAAAGGAAACTATTTATTATGAACCAACTGAATATTTAATCGCATACTTACAGGTTGTCTATCGGAAGTCAAACATTTACGAAACATTTATTTCCTTACAAGTATATATAAAAAACACACTTGTGGTGTGATCCTATTTTAGATAAAAAGATAGTATTAAACGAAACTGAACATATTTACCACACATATAAATGTTTAGTGTGTATATTATATAGAGGATCTTACCTGAGTGACTATTATTGATTCATTACGTGTTCCCGTCTTAATTCCATTAAGCCATGGTAAAGCCCCGTAACTGATGTTGTGATAACTCGTAGTCCAATCCATTTGTAAATGTTATTTATTATTGTAATTGTTATATCACATGCATTTATGTAAATAACATCAAGCAATAAAATATTATTAAATTAAAATATTAGCAGGATTTTATAACGGATATTTCGACCATAAAACACGTTTAAAAACTTTTTTTTACTAAAAAAATAAGATATCCTGTTTAAAATTACCTATTAAATGTTTTAATTTTACAATAGGCACATTTTTAAAGCAGAAATTGAGGTTTTATTTCATACCCCAGCCAATCCCGTTTTCGCTTTTTGGAGAATGGTTGGATGGGGTATGAAAGTTAATACTCGGACCACGTAATGTTAATGAACGAGTTGGATACAATGATAGGATACGAGGCTTTGCCGAGAAGTCTATCGCTTTATCCAACGAGTTGATTAAAGTCAATAATACACAGTCACGAATGTAAGATTCTATTTATTACATAACTCACCTACAACGTGATAGTTTTACTTTAATGTTGTCAATTTACCTTGTATACGGCGGCAATTTGTGAGAGAAATCATGATGTCGTTTTGTTGTTTTCATGACATCTGTTACGTTAAGCGGCTGTAGATTTAAAATAATTTATTTTGCTTCCATGTTTTGCTTTATATATTAATTAACTCATCGTAGTAGGTATTAAAGGAGACATAATTAAGATATGTTTAAACAAAATAGATATAACAGTCGAACAGGAAATATAGTATACTATATATAGTATACTACGCATTACAACAAACAATAAATAACACGAATAAAAAGAAATACATACTGAAAAAGGAGGAAGCAACATAAAGCAAGAGAATAAAGTGGCAGCTACGGTTTTATTGAGTCTGTTCATGAGAGGTAGTATTAGAAGCAATATATATCATGCCCCTAGCGCTTGCTTAAGAGGGATTATTTTATACATACCTCGTTTAAACCCCTAGTGGTTTTTCGCTAACCCCTAGTGGCTTTTCGCTACTGAGCGTTTCACGGTGGTATCCCTATTGTCAACTCTTTTATGTATGTGGCGTTCTATGTTTTGGTCATGATCAGGTTCATACAATCTTTATTAAAGTTAAACGTGTTAAAAAGTTTATCACATTTTAAAGATGTGATGAACCTATCATTTTGCAACGCGCAGCATATGTAGTGGTTGGCCCATTTACAGTTCGCCACTATGCTTTCCTCTTTGATCATTGTGATATGACCGGTCACACTGTAGACCCAAATGATGACATCAACCTAAATCCTGAAAGGACGGTAACTTTTGATGTTTGTCTCTGGTCTTGTATTTTTACACCCTAATTGTTTATTTTTGTGTTGCTCATTTAGTATTTGCTTTGTGGCTCTTTATGTTATGCTTATATTGCCTATTATTTATGCTAAGTTTGTTAGAGGATATTTCTTTATTTACAAGGTGTCGTTTTATTGGGATGACAAAATGGCAAGAGTTATGTTTGGTGCACTCAAAAACCTGGCCTGGAATTCACCAACCATTCTTGAGAATATTCTTAGACTTAAGCTCAAGTATGCAAATTTCAATCACTAATATTTCTATAAGTTTACAGGATAAACGTTCATAACAAGCTGCTATGTGTAAATATGATGCATGCTAATTAATAGCAACTTCTTACGAGTGTTTATATTTGAAGGTCAATGAAATATTTGTGAACGAACTTTCAGTACTTGGGCTCAAGTCTAAGAATAGTCTGAATAATGGTTGGTGAATTCCAGGCCTGGCAGGTCCTCAAAGGCGATGTCCCTACGTCAACCCTTTTATGTTTGTGGTATCATATACTTTTCTCCTTGTTTTCCTTGTAATTGTTGTTTGGTTTTGTAAATTCTTATTTGACCTTTAAACCAATATGTATATACAGTTAGGTCGTGGTTCCATACACACAACTATGACACGTACACAACTGTTGGCATATATAGTTTCTAAGGTCGCCACACGATATTTTGACAAAACACCGACCGTATATCCGTAGGTCCGAAATGCAAAAGAAACGTTTAGGATATATATTGATAATTAACACACCTGACGTTATGCCAGACAATGAAGATATACGCGTTGCAAGATGCATTAAAACATGAATATAACATATATGTGTTGTTAATGAAATACGTCTTCACCCATGTATCTACACTTGGTTTATTTAAAAGCATATCGTTGAAGTAAAGCTACACAATCTCTATTTAATAATGTAAAGCACGCCAATAAAGCACAAAGGTATAGTATCTTTGCTTTGCAGTGTATAGGGTGTCGACTTGTGGTTTCATGTTTACTGTACATACCTAACTTATCGCTAATTCGTTTATCGCACTGCTTAATTTGAAACCAAGAATTGACCAGCTGCAGCCTGGCCTGGAATTCACCAACCATTCTTCAAACTATTCTTAGACAATTATTTCCATGACCTCCAAAAATAAACAATGGTAAGAAGTTGCTATTTATTAGTATGCATCATATTTATATAAAGCAGCATGTTATGAACGTATATTGCTTAAACTTATAGAAATATTTGTGATTGAAATGTGCATACTTGGGATTAAGTCTAAGAATATTCTTAAGAATGATTGGTGAATTCCAGGCCACAGGAACGCGGGATATAAAGCGATCTCATTAGTAAAGGCATACAGGAAGTAAATCACTGTGATATTCATGCCTGATCACTGTGATATTCATGCCTGGTGTAGTCGAAAGGAGTTCCCAAATATATAATCCCTAACTTTTTTTGTGATAAAAGGCATTTGTGAGTATTTAAGGCCTGTTTTTCTGGCTGAAATGACTTCATTGACTTGTTTGTGATAGCTAAAAACCATTTGCATGGTTGTATGATGATTTTAATTGTCAACTTGACATATTTGAAAGTGAAAGTAGAACACATTTAAGAGGTGCCGAATAAATGCAGTTTGTTCACGGTGTCAACAAAGATCAGAATTTTATTTTCTTATATGCCACATGACCCCTACTATTCGCAGTTTTCTAGAGAGGCTGGTCTCATGACTAAGAACATGTAAGTGAATCTTAGTTTGAACTTCATTTTGAAAAATGGCTAACTAGACAGCTTGGACAATATTGCATTGGACTCAATGGGATTTGATTTACTTCCGGTACACCTAAAGAACTGTATCAATACACTCGCATCGCTAGATTCAATAACTTCGGCTAATACAATATAATACAGTACAATCATGCACTATAACTGAAACATTTACTCAAAAATGAGGTAAATGTACTGATCTGGTTTAAACAGTATTTATTCAAGAAATGTAATGAACAATGTTTCAATGGTACATGAACAGGATTTGAAAACAAGCTTTCGATGAAAACTTATGTAAATTCATCTCCTTAATTACTGTGAATGTACTGATCTAGGTACAGTCCTTTAAAAAAAAACCGCTTTACATTACATATCACACGACTATTAAATTAATAAGTCACGCAAAAATAACTTTTACATGTCAATTATCCACTTGAGTCCAATTGATACCTAAACACGTACAATACCTCCTAGCATTGAAATCTATATTGGTTCGGAATAATCCCCAAGACTGAAAATAAAAACAATCATGTCGCAGGTAATGGACCGTAGAGTATTGCAGAACCTGTTAACGACCTGGCGCTGAGATATGACATGAGAAATGTATCAACTCATATTTAAAACAAGACAATAAACTAAGTTTATTGAAAACGGTTTACCTGGCAAATGTCAGCCTCTCGAAAAAATGTAGTTACTACATTTAATGGTTACAACATGTGCTGGTTCTAGATTTTTTTTAAACAGTATGGCTGTTTTTGTTATAAAGTGGGTATGCTGCCAACAAATGGTACTTATCCTCTCGACGAGAATATTTAGAGTTTACTTGAACTAGTAGCATTATATATTACATAGTACTTAGTTATTCTGGAGCAATAGTTACTTAATTTATAGTACGTATGTAAATATATAGAAGCGTAACATATTATAAACCACTTTATTCGGTAGTTTACAAGAATAGATTTTTGTGGGAGCGTCTTTTCGATTTTTGCCATTGGCATAGTTGTTTGTCTTTCGAATTATTGCTTTCATATTTATTTTTATCTCCCATATAATACTGCGAGCAAGACGTCGAAGAGAGCGCGATGACGTCATTCATTAAATGTTGATCAGCCTATGAATGAAAAAAAGAGATTAGTTTGAGAATTTGTTTTTGAACCCAATTTAAAAAACAAACTGAGACTCAGTATGAACAATAATATGCTGAAAAGTGTTGTTTTTTTTAAAGTATTTAGGTAACTACCCAGCCTATTTTTACCAAAAACTTGTCAAATATGACATTTGTAGATGAAACCGTGATGAATGGGAAGACTTGGGGCATTTTTGTCTCTAGTAGGATGAGCCGGTTGAGCCGAAATATAGTTTGGCGAATTATTTGAAATCGAAATTTGAACAACTATCAATCATGTTACGTTAAGGCCTAATGATCTGTTTTTGCACAATGTTTACATCGTTTCTGCCAATTGTAATTACTATATCTGATTTAATGGATTGCAATCTTTACTCAACCGTTAACAAGTAAACACAAGTCAGTAATGCCAATGTCCATGGATGCCAATTAAACATGCTGGGATGTTTCCATGTTTTGTTTATTTACTATACTTAACTCAAATGGTTGACACTGACTATGATAAAAACGAAATGTTAGGGTTGTGTTACTAATTAATCCTTAGACACGCGCGCGAATACAAGTTGCCGTTGGCAACTGACAAGTGTATTAAAACAGCTTCATACTGGCCTGTAACTAATTATAAATACAATTTCTCGCACAGGTGTTACATTTACACATTGTATCTGACTTAAGATAACATCAGTAGTAGAGAGGATATTTGCACCGGGAGGAGTTGGCTATATCTATATTACAGATTATGTTTTGTGTTGTTTTCTCAGTAATGAGAGACGATAAATATTTGAATACATTTTGTCTGAGATAAGCGATTCTGCGAGTGTTTTGTGTTCGGTGCCCTTAACATTTTGCCAAATTATTTGTTGACCACCCAAATATATGCTTTTTGTCGGGATTCTTTCTATCACAGTCACAAACATTAAAATGTGTGACAAGCAAAAATATTAAGTTGGGGCACAAGTGACCCAATCCCCAATCCAAATATCTGAAACATTCCTACGTCAATGAATAGGTATGAAAGTCGAACAGAGAAAGTAGCATGCACAGAACACAGTCAACCACAGGGGCGGATCCAGGATTTCAGCTTAGGAGGGGGGGGGGGGGGGGCGTAATATTTTGGTCAATTTTCGGGTCCTTTTTTAGCCTCATAAAACGGTTGCGGTAGTGCATTGATAGGGTAAAAAAGTCCGTTCCAAATAAAAGGAGTTAATGTGTTAATTAAACCACTCATTAGCCATTAGACGTCGAGCAAGCGAAGCGAGCGAGAACATTTTTTTATACTGAGGGCGTGCATCGAAATTGTTTGATATTTTATCCAAGTAACATGGACATACATGTATAAATAAAAAATGTCCGTTTTCAAATAAAAGGATTAACAATGTGTTAATTAAACCACTCATTAGCCATTATGCGTCGAGCGAGTGAAGCGAGCGAAAAAAAAAAATACTGAGGGCGTGCATCGAAATTGTTTGATATTTATAACATGGACATACATGTATGAATAAAAAAAGTCCGTTTTCAAATAAAAGGATTTAACAATGTGTTAATTAAACCACTCATTAGCCATTATGCGTAGAGCGAGCGAAGCGAGCGAGAAATTTTTTTATACTGAGGGTGTGCATCGAAATTGTTTGATATTTTATCTACAGTAACATGGACATACATGTATGATCCGGAATTTTTAGGGGGCGCACGCCCCCCCCACTGGATCCGCTAGTGAACCAAAACCATGCATTCAAACACAGACAACTATTACAAGGAAAAGAAGAAGCAAAGTATACGATACTACAAACATACAAAGATTGACATCAGAAGTACCACCTTCGAACGATCAGTGGCAAAATGGCATTTTTCCAATTGATGTCTCATCTGATTTGACCTCCTTGTGCTCTCCATTTCATGACAATGCCTTGGATACTTTAAACAGACGCCATAATATTTCCCAGCCGTCTGTAATTAATGAGATCGATGAGCCCGATATTTACAGATATCGGTGGTACATTCTCAAATACTTTTAGTTTCTAACTTAAATTTCGAATAGGTGTTTCCACTACTCCAGCCTTAAAAGGTTCTGGGTATTCTTCGTTTTTTAAGCCTCGCCTAATAAACTTAAAAGGCACTGACATAATATTCTCTATGTATTGTCATTGAAATTGAATTACGCGGAACAAAACATAGGATAATGATTAACCTGTTACTGTATTTTATGGTTATTTGTAGGAAACCCCCCCAACATCTTCTGAATTCGTATAGATATTAAACAATGAATTATGTTGACGTATAATATACTATTGAGTGGTCTTAATAAGTTGAGATTTGTTTGTTTGGGGTTTAACGTCATTTTCCAGCACATTTTGAACTATGCATAATGGTCAATATTTTGTGGTGGATGCCATCCGCTCATTCCTGAGTAGAACCAGTACTGTATACCTCCCGCCTTCCGTAAGAATAGATACTTTCTCACTTACAAGCTAAGCTCCCAGTGGGATTAGAATCAATACTGAAAAGGTGATCCCTTAGATGTAACAAACACAAACAAGAGAGAAAAAAGAAAGAAACAAGAAAAAAAAAGGGCGAAAAGTAGAAGACTCGGTTTTATTGAGTCTGTTCATGAGAGGTAATTATAAGATGCAACACCTCTCACGCCTCCCAGCACCGGCCCAAAGCAATACAGAATGGGCTTGATGATCCCATAGGACCAGTAAATAATAACTCTACTGATTTGTAGTCTGGGCGACTTTTTATGGCCGCCACACAGCACTAAACAATTGTGCGAATGTCAATGAATACTGGAAAGGTGATCCCTTTGAATCAACAAACACAAACAAGAGACCCCCCTACACCCACCCACCCCTACCCCGCACAAAACACAACAACAAACCCGCAGCGGTGAGAGGCGAGAAGGTCAACCGAAGGATAAAAGAAAGTGTATGATTTAACCGATATGTTAAATATAAATTTATACTAATCTAAAAACTATCAGTTTTCTTTGCTCATACATGTGCATCAAATTCGTCTTTCCATACTACTCTAGACTGTGGCTGAGAGTAACCTATACGAAATTATATACTATAATGCCTGTAAATCTATAAGAAATGATGTACTATAATTAGTGTAATTACGACCATATGCTCCCAGTTGTAATATATTCCAGACCTCCTCTCCTTGTACAAGTTATACCATCTTTCACATAAACGATCAAAGCAGCACCTCCGTTCCCTAATCAATCCTTACGGGGAGGACATTGAATCTGTTTCACTTAAATGAATCGGTTTTAAAATAAGTGTTAACTTGTATCTCACTAACTCCCATACCGCCAATATTGTATGATGGAGAAGATAAGATTAATCTAATTTGATTATGTCTAGTAGATAACCAGTGAATGTGTTTGTGCACAGTATTATTATGTTGTTTTTTTGCGAGACCATTATAGGTATCGTTCATTAATTACCGATGTTTTCTATTTCGTTGATTAACGTCCTTATAAAATACATACTCTAAAAGTATCATTGAATATACTTTTTACAAAACACTGAAACTGTTACTGGTATTTAAACATATATCGGATTATTATATGGGCATCATTGCCGCATTATTATTCAAATTTCAAGCATGTGTCCCGGTTATGACGTCAGTCAGCGTGCCAAACATCTTACGGGTTACCGATGTCCACACTCATCCGTAGTCCAATTTGCCCACATATAGCATATCAACGACTTTTATGAGTTTGATGTTGAAACAAACGTCTGTAGAGAACCACATGGTGAGGTAACTTCCATCATATAGACACTGAATTGGTATTGTAAATAAACATTTAGTTAAAGTCACCATCACATATTTGATAAGATCGAAAGGAAGTTTCGGCTACCGTCATCGAGCTTTGCAATACAGTGAGTCTAATGCTCTGAATCACCGTCATCGAGCTTTGCAATACAGTGAGTCTAATGCTCTGAATCACCGTCATCGAGCTTTGCAATACAGTGAGTCTAATGCTCTGAATCACCGTCATCGAGCTTTGCAATACAGTGAGTCTAATGCTCTGAATCACTGTCATCGAGCTTTGCAATACAGTGAGTCTAATGCTCTGAATCTTGTGGTCGACGAACTTTCACTGTTATGCAACTATTTCAAACAACCAGCGGACGTTTTGCCACTGACCGTCAATATATACTGAAAAGGGGATCCCTTGGAAGCAACAAACACAAACAAGAGATAAAAGTAGCAGACTCGGTTTTATTGTTCATGATACGTAATGTAAGTGCAACACCTCTCACGCCTCCTAGCACCGGCTTAAGCGATATTCCACTTTAAAGCCACAAAGATCGGGTTTGATGATCCCAAAGGACCAGTAAGTAATAACATTACTGATTTGTAGTCGGGGCGACTTTTACGGCCGCCACATAGCACTAAACAAACGCTAAACATACTGTTTTATGTTTGTGGTGTCGTATATTTTCCTTCGAGTTTTTCTAGCAGTTGATTGTTTTAAATGCGTCTTTTTGGTGGACAGCGTTCTGTTGTAATTTTGTACAGGTACCAGTATTCAAGCCTGGTTACTGAGGACATTATGTCTGTCTTCGGTTAGCACCATAAATCTAGATGTGTATCTCTCTACAGGGCTAACTCAGGCTAATGCTAATGATCATAATTTATGGGTTAGCATCCCTTATTTGGGAGATGCTCTATGAACCAGGCTAATGCTAATGCTATATGATTTATGTGTTAGCATTCCTTATTTGTAGATGCTATAAGATTGATGAGTTAGCATGCTAATATTTACGACCATGCTAACCCCTTATTTGGAAGGGACCTTATAAAAAGGGAGTGTTTTCATTGTTCGTGGCTTTTTCCGTGGCTTTTTACCTGGACTAACAAGAGATCAGTAGTTATGTGAGAGAGACACTATCATTATTAGTAAACTGTTGTAAATATGAATTCACCATTATAGTTTGGTAGCATGTAGAAATAAAGTTAGAGAATATAGAATTGGACTATATATTTATTTCTACCTTTTGAAGTGAAGAAATTGTAAAACTGGTGGCAGCGGTGGGATAAGAACTTTAACACATTTCTGAAGAGGAAATTAGTTTAGCAAAACTGTGCTGGAACATTTAAAATAGATATTTGAAATTCGGACTTGTAACAATCACCATGAAAATCCTGATGTTACTTCTGATGTGTTTGTGTATATTTTCGGAATGTTCATTTGGAGCAAAAGCAACTTCTGTTTATAATGAAGGTGGATTTTTGCAGAACACAGGTCAGAGTTTAGAACTTGAAACTTTAGATGATGGTTATGTTTGGTCATATGGCACTCAATATGACTACAAGGGACACAAATGGAAAGTGTAAAGTGTTTATCAATAAGTATGAAAAGCCCGTAAAACAACTCCCTTTTAAACGAACTTTACGATTAATGAACAATGGACTACACATGTATGATTTGTTTCATTTGACCGTGTAATGGGTGCAGACTTTGCGCAAATTGACGATGTTGTTCCCTTGTTAGAAAAGGATAGTGTGCAGAGGACTGAAAGTTTGGACAAATCGTCAGTTGCAAGGATTTCCAGAGTGAAGTTAAGGTCAGGTGAATTATGGAGTGGGATACTCCTTATTTTGCAACTTCTTGTTGTAAGAACGTGGGATTGCAGTGTGTCATTGTACAATGGATTACTCACAATCAAGGAATTTAGTCGCTGAGCCAATTGCGTATCCAACAGTGTTCTGATAGTAAAGGATTATTATATGACAGCAATTTCATTTCTCGTGAAAGTAACGTTAATGGGCAGAATAGAAATGGCATAAATTCTGACAAAGTTGATGGCTCATTGTCCGAAAATGCAGCACCCCAAACATCACAGTGTCAGGCAGCTTAAAAGATTTCTGTACAGTTAACTATTCACCAGAAAGAATGACAAAACTTCAGCACCAAGATCCTGATATTGCTCCTGTTGTTAAGTGGCTCAAGTCGAGACAGTAAACGACCCCCAAGGGACACAGTTGCAGGTTATTTCCCAGCAGTGTGCGAAATATGTGGTTACACTGGGACTTGTTGGAATTGATTTATGGTGTATTAAGAGATGCAGAGATACATTATGATCAATAAAGAGGGTTAAGAGGGTTAATTTTTCCTCGAGTTTTGAGAAAAGAAGTGTTAGTCTCAGCACATGACTAAAATACTGGAGCACACTTAGGCATACATAGACAAATGCAAAATGTATAACATCGCAAGGCAGGCTTTGGGAAAAAAACATGCAAAACGGCAGAAACGGGATTATGACACCAGAATAAGTGCTCTTATGTTTAGACAATACATTGTTCACAGGAAAATAAGTGACCTTTGGTTTGAGATAAGAAAGGGGCCAACTTTAAAAGCAAAGGTTTTGCACAATGACAGACTGAAACCATATCATAAGAACAGCTTGCCAGACTGGTCCATGAAGCATAAACATGTCAAGTCACCGTTAGCAGTCCCTTTGAGTTCCAAACACTTGAAGATGAAAACTAACAGTACATTTGAGGCACGCAGAAGTCAGAGACAGAGTTCAACATAAACCATTTCAATATTGACAATACAAACTTAAGATAGGAGTACTGTTAAACTTCTGTCATTAAGCCTTTATAGACAAAGGAAGTTCATTAGAACTCATGATGGACAAGGAAATGTCGGGGTCATTTTGTGATTAAGTCTTGAACAGAGTGGATGGTTAGCCTGGATTATATTCTTTATTTTTGTAGTGCCAAAATATTCTATTAATTCTGTGGGGGAAAAAAAATGGATTAGGAATATTGTGTACACCAATATTCCCTGAAAGTTATGTTTTAGAATATATTTTTATATTTCTATACCAAGTTGTGATGTGTCTTAATTAAGGTATTCGCAAAATATGGAATTTACAAGTGATATTCACTAAATGGGAATTTAATAGTGTGATCGCAAAGTATAGAATTTATGTGATATTCACAAAAATTGGATTTAAAAAGTGCTCTTATGATCTCAGATTTCCTTTCAGATATCACTATGATAACATTAACAATAATTTAATACGCGAAATATTGTGCCAAATTATATAATCTTTATAAGATCATTAATGTCATTTTGTGTATTTATTACATGTTATTTTACTTAAACTAATTTCATTCAATTTAAATGGCACCAGGACATAGTGAGAATGGAACCAAAAATGAACACTTGTGTGATTGTGTTAAAAATACAGAGAACAATTATGTGTAGGTCTAGGACTAAATGTGCAGAATTAGGACTCAGTTTTACTAGTGTGGCAAGTTTCTGCCTTGAGGATTGTGTATGAACATTGGAACACACAGTATACCATGAATTTATTATATTGCTTCCTGAGGCTTTGTTTTATATCTTTAAACATACACCAAATCTGTTCATTCATTTCAAGTAAAGCTTAATGCATGTTACAAGGAATTTGCTTTCGTTAAATGTAAACGTTTACTCATTTACTCTAAATATTGCATGCTTTATTTTGCAAGAATATTCTGCACAAGACAACTTTGATTATTACTTATTAAACATGTAATTTGACATTCTTCCATTTAGTGTGAATGTTGGTACTGATTTCTTGTTAAAAGAGAGGGATTTAAGGTTTTAATGGGGACCATTAAGCCTGGGAGAGGGGAGTGTTGTAATTTTGTACAGGTACCAGTATTCAAGCCTGGTTACTGAGGACATTATGTCTGTCTTCGGTTAGCACCATAAATCTAGATGTGTATCTCTCTACAGGGCTAACTCAGGCTAATGCTAATGATCATAATTTATGGGTTAGCATCCCTTATTTGGGAGATGCTCTATGAACCAGGCTAATGCTAATGCTATATGATTTATGTGTTAGCATTCCTTATTTGTAGATGCTATAAGATTGATGAGTTAGCATGCTAATATTTACGACCATGCTAACCCCTTATTTGGAAGGGACCTTATAAAAAGGGAGTGTTTTCATTGTTCGTGGCTTTTCCCGTGGCTTTTTACCTGGACTAACAAGAGATCAGTAGTTATGTGAGAGAGACACTATCATTATTAGTAAACTGTTGTAAATATTAATTCACCATTATAGTTTGGTAGCATGTAGAAATAAAGTTAGAGAATATAGAATTGGACTATATATTTATTTCTACCTTTTGAAGTGAAGAAATTGTAAAAGTTCTATAAATGATACACGTGCAATTTTTGTATCTATGTTTATCATTTAAATAATGCAATGTCGGGTTAACATTTAATATACACATTGTTAAAATCATGGCCAAATGTTGTTGTTAATAAATATGTAATGTAGAATTTAGAATTGTTTTATTTTCACACCATATTTTGAAATGAAATTTGCTTTGAAAAAGTAATCAAATTATGCTAATAAATGATACAGCTGTGTTTCGTTTGATGAGCATCCGTTTTACTAAAACAATAGATATATAATAAATACCGAAAATACTGGGATCCCTTGGAAGCAACAAACACAAACAAGTGAGAAACGTAGCACACTCGGTTTTACTGAGTTTGTTCATGAGAGGTAATATAAGATGCAACACCTCTCATGACCCATAGTTCGGCTTAAGCGGTTTTCAACACAAAGACTGGGTTTGAAGTCGAACATGAAATGTAACATTCACTGAACACAGTCAAACATGAAAACGGATAAAGAGAACTAAAGTATGCTTCATCATCAATATGAGCGGGTTGACGATAAAGGTATTGCCTTAAAACGGTCACTGGCCTAAAGGCTGCCGTGTTTTTAACCAGCTTGTAGGGCGCACTAAACATCACTCTTCTCCTATTGTGATCACAATTAAATACTGAGTATTTGTTGTTTAACTGGGTTTAAATTTGGTTTGCAGATGCTTATATAAAGCCTCACATCACCGATAATGTAGTCTACAGACAAGTCTTTATACATATATGTTCAGTGATATGGGCACGGAGTCTTCCTGGTAACACATCGTCAGGACTTATAGTCACTTTCCGTGGATGGTGTAGCCTTCATAGGAGTACATCGTCACGGCTTGTTATTTTACCCTACCACATTCTCTTATGTGTTCCATACACTGTCTTTGACGTTGTGTATTACATTTTGTCTACTACATTTGGCAAGCGGTATTGCGATATGCATATTCAATACACAGTATTTGACGTTGTCTATTACATTTGGCAAGCGGTATTGCGATATGCATATTCAATACACAGTATTTGACGTGGTCTATTACATTTGGCAAGCGGTATTGGCAGATGTTTAAATCTGATGCAATTATTTCAGTTTGAAGTGAGATTTTGAGTACTGATCAACCCGGGGCTAGAAGGCGTAAACGTTAGCAAACACTTTTCACTACCGTTCATGAAAGTCTCAATCAAACCGAGACTGCAATTAACGTGTTCGACGATTTCCAAATTTCTCCTTTCTTACTTTTTTATATATCACAGTATCGTTGCCCGTGCAGTGTGGCGGCGGTAAAACATCTCCCGCTGCTTGCAATCAGAACTGTTATTCATTCCGATCTTTGGAGATCTCCGAGCCCGATATTTACAGATATCGTTGGTACATTCTCAAATCCTTTTGTTTCGAATGGGTGGTTCCACTAATCCAGCCTATAAAGGTTCTGAGTATTGTTTAATCACCCTTAGGATGTGTTGCCTGCTTTTTAATTTAGTATTTTGACTGTTACTTGTGATACGCAGGCTCCATATGTCGCTGGCCATGGAATGGTGTGAAAATACCGCATTGAAGGTTCCATGTTCACCACCATATGCATACCATATTCGGGATGGCTTACATGTATGTACTATTGACATGATTAATATTGAGTTCTGCTCAACTCGAGGCTAGATGGCGTGAACGGTAGCAAGCACTTTTTACTATCGTTCATGAACAGTCTCAATTAAACCGAGACTGCAATATGTTTTGTATTTAACGTGTTCGACGATTTCAAAATTTCTCCTTTCATATTTTTTTTTCTATATCACAGTTGCGTTGCCTGTGCAGTGTGGCGGCGGTAAAACGTCTCCCCGTGCTTGCAATGAGAACTGTTATTCATTCCGACATTTGGAGATCACTAAGCCCGATATTTACAGCTATCGGTGGTACATTCTCAAATATTTTTGTTTTCTTACTTGAATTTCGTATGGGTGGTTCCACTAATCCAGCCTTTCAAGGTTCTACGTATTGTTTAATCACCCTTAGGATGCGTTGCCTGCTTTTTAATTTATTATTTTGACTGTTATCTCTGATACATAGGCTTCCTAACTTTTGCTCCCAACTAAAATCCATTTTGTTTATTTCGCCCAATTTTCTTAGGGCAAAGCGTCTTGTTAGAAACTTGACCATACGCCACTGGCCATGGAATGGTGTGAAAATACCGCACTGAAGGTTCCATATTCACCGCTATATGCATACCATCTACGGGATGGCTCACATTTCTATACTATTGACATGATTAATATTGAGTTCTGCTTAACCCGGGGCTAGAGGGTAGCAAGCACTTTTCACTGCCGTTCATGAACAGTCTCAGTCAAACCGAGTCTGCAATATTTTTTGTATTTAACGTGCTCGACGATTTCCAAATTTCTTTTTTCATACTTTTTGTTGCACTCTAGAACCTACCTCCAGTGGAAATCTTTTTGTCACCGAACGTTCCAAGGCGGTAGCCTATTGTCAACCCTTTTATGTTTGTGATGTCATATCTTGCCTTTTATTCATCTTTGTAATTATTGTTTGTTTCTGTGCGTGTTTTTGGTAGACTTGTCCTTGAATGCTACATTATTCAGTTGCCCCTGAAGAGCGCTTATTTAACCTTTAATAGAGTCGTACGACATAATTATTTTCATCACTGGCAGATTATATTATACATTATATTGATAAATGTAAGTACACGCTCTACTCTACGTGTTATACTTGATGCTGCCTTGCTGTTAGAGAATATAGCTTGACGGGGATTTATTTTAATTTACACTATCACATTTCATTGGGATGTCAATAGGGTAAGAATGAGGTTTTGGTGTACCCTAGAACTGGTTTAACACCCCCGGCCCTTTTTCCAATAACCGTTCTAAGTTAAGTTGGTAGCTCTATTGTAAACCCTTTTGTGCTTGTGGTGTCGCATACTTTAGCATTTTCCTTGTTTGTTTAGTACTCGTGCTTCTGGTTGACTGTGTTGTGTGAATGCTACATTTTCTGTTTGACTTTTATACCTACTTTTGTTATATTTACTTTTGACTTGACAATTTAAATACTGAAGAAGTCAATAAACTTTGGCAATAGTGTATGTAGCTATAGACTTATTTACAGTACCTATTTAGTATCAACATTTTATGTGTCAGTAAAAACAACAACGTTCTAGCAAATAACGTAATTGCACATTAATTATATTATTAGTGTATGCTAAATATCCGCCAGGCGTCGTTCCACTTACGTCATAAATAATAATTACGATCAGAAGTCATGCCAAATTCTACTGGTTGGGGTTGATATACTATAAATACTTTTCTTTCATTGAAAAAACAACAACAACAGTTATTTTCCGTATTACATGCGAGCAGATGAGAAATGTTTCATTGAGTTGCTATTAATGGTAATTAGCTATAAACATTTATTTGAAGATTATCAAATGGCTAATATGATATGATCTAAAGCTGTTAATGACTATTTTGATAGGGCTTGACTGACTGAACTAAACAACGCCCACTATTCGTGTTTTTCCAGATTTATGTAGTGCATATAAGAATAAGATTGCAATATTCGTAATTTATGCAGATATCAGTTTTAAATGGTTTCTTAATGTGTCTATGACGTAAACTATTATTATATAAATGATTATTGTTAGGACCGGGAATTGTTGGTAATTTCCATAGTTACGACCCGAAACAATGCTATACATCTCCCCAATAGCTGAGAAAAACAGCTCAAACATATGTAATATGATGGCATACGTCAGTCTAGCGAAACGTCTAATTACACTTATTATTCTAAAGAAAAAGGATACGACATTTAATAAAATTTAGACTGGTGAGAAGATACCATTTAGAATACATGTTTTATGTAAGAAGTGATTAGTAGAGATTATAACCTGGAGGTGATATCTTTATTTACACTGTCCCGTTTATTGGGATGACACTAATGTAAGTGTGCGGTTTGGTGCACCATAGCATCTGGTTTACATTTCCAGCGGCCTTTTTTGCCACTGACCTTTCCAAGGCGGTAGCCCTATTGTCAACCCAACAACTTCCAACTAAGTACTGGATTTCTAAATTAAACGAACAACCTTATAAGCCCGTTTTATTTCTAATTATAGTGCCTGCAACACTACAAACATCTCCAAACGTTTAACATAGTGTCTTCCTGTCGTTTTAAAGAGTATAAAAGGGGAAATAGGATCACGTCAAATGATATTGGGCTAAAGCTTATGATAACTCTGGAACTAATTTATATTGGTCAAGTACAAATTCACGATATATCCGTATGACTATTTTACACTATATACAACGTTACCGCACAATCTTATTAAAGACAAGATTATTGCACTTATTCAAACTACTTTTGCTAGAGAAAACCTACATGTTTGGCCTGCGACGATAATAAAGCGTTTTTAACCGGACAGACTGTGGACTCTATGATGACGTCTACATAAATTCTTATAGGACGGTATCGTTTGATGTTTGTCTTAAATATTGTCTTGTCGTACTGTCAACGGTTTGTTCTCTTGTTACTCTGGCTTCTGCCAAGTCAGTGAGTGTTTACTTTGTGGCTTTCTAGGCTTTTTTAATATTATATATATATGATCATTTATGTGCTTTATTTACATTGCCTATCAATGCTGCTTTGTTAGAGAATATAACATGGCGGGGATATCTTTATTTACACTGTATTTACACTGTATTTACACTGTCCCGTTTATTGGGATGACAATAGTGTAAGATTTAAGTTTGGTGAACCCTAGATTCTGGTTTAAACCTCCTGCGGCCTTTTTTGCCACTGACCATTCCAAGGCGGTAGCTCTATTCTCAACCCCTTTATGTTTGTGATGTCATAACTTGCCTTTTGTTAACATTTTTTTTATACCCATGTTTTTGAAAAAAAAAAAACAGGCTATATTAAAATCGCCTGCGTTCGTCCTGCTGTCCGTCCGTCCATCCGTCCGTTACCGTATCTCCTCTTAAAACGCTGAACGGAATCAACCAAACTGGACATCACCGTATGATGACTGTGGTCCTTCCTGTTCGACTTTTGTATCTACTGTATCTACTGTTTGTGAATTACTTATTTTCCTATTAGATAATATTTTCGTCAGGTATGAAATAACTGTTTATAGACAAATTGTTGGTATCCCGATGGGTACTAACAGTGGAACTTTTGTCGCAGAATCGTTGTCTCTCACCAGATAGTGAGACAGATGTCATCGAATCCTTTAATAACACCTCTCGGTATCTAGATGATATATTAAACATTGATAACCCTTTCTTTATGCTGTTGCAACTAATTTATAGCATAACAAATTTCAACTTAATAAAAATTAATACTGATGATACTGTCCTAATTTTCTCGATTTTAATCTCTCAAGTGAATATAGAGAAATAATTAGCAAAATGTATGACGAGAGATGATTTTTATTTCAATGTCGTTAATTATCCCTACTTAGAATGGCATGTTTCCAGAGCAACATCTTATTGGGTATGTGTTTATTTTTTATTCGTATTTCTAGATCTTGTAGTCGAGTTGAGGACTTTATTATTCGTAACCTTAATCAACTTCGATGGATGTTTTAGTCGACTGTGGTCCTTGCCTGTTTCATTTCCTGTTCGACTTTTAGATCTGATTTGAAAAGGATTAAGGCACTACATGGTTATCACAGATAACTAATTTACATAAAAAGAGCTTTTTTGAAGTCTTATAATGACGAGTAGTTTGCAATCCAATCAACTGTACGGAGTAGTACTTTGATCAAGATTTCAAATTATTCCGTTCAGTGAATGATGGAATGGTTTCCAACACTAATTATATAGGGATAGTGAACGTTCTTTATGTATAGTGTTTATATAAAAAAAAGCAGTATTGTGTTGGTATGATAATGATTCACAAACCAATTATTTTTAAAAACAAAAACGAGTTCAACCAATACGTTGCATAATGTGAGTGAAACGAGATATGTTTGGTGATTATGCGATTTTACTGAAAATCACACATGTAATGCTGGAGGTACAGGATGTGTTTGTTTTTATTCCACTTCATGATAACAAAAGCCATATATATCGAAAACTTGTTGGTTAGATCTAAAATTTAAATGCATCGTAAATTATAAATGATATCGGGTTTAAAATGCTTAAATTAGTTCTAATGTGTAACCTAGGATAGCACATAATACTGTGCAGAAATGATTTCTTCACAGTAATTAATGTATAGTTAGTTGGCTTACTGATTAGGCACCGCATGTTTAGTGATTGACCCCTCTACAGTCAGTCACTACGCTCACTTTTCTCTTGTGCGATGACTGGACAACCTCTTGGGAACTCTATGATTGCACCTACTGAAACTCCGACCAAGGGCGGTAGGTGCATGAGCTTTCGTCCCTCGGTTGTTCTGGTCGTACCCTAGATTGGTTTTCTCTTTGGCTGCAACTGCTGTGGTTGTTCAGTACAATTATGGATAAATCCTAAGATGTTTATTTTCTTGTATTTTATATAGCTTTACAACAACCTCTTAGTGTTTTTTTTTTGTTAGTTTCTCTGGATGTGGACTTTATTGTTAGAGAATTCCTTTTGATGGGATGTAGTTTTGTTTACACTGTCTTGTCTATTTGGGCGCTGAAGACAGGATAATAGCAAGGATTGTGTACACATAAAATCGATTTAAGCTAACCTTTAGGCCTTATTGCCTGCTAAACTTTCCAAGTCGGTAACCCATCTTCACCACCCTTTATGTTGTATTGTGTCTTTGTTTGCAGTGCAGGCCTACGATGCCATTACGTTTGGACGCTGTGGTTTCTATAGGACCCATATATTGCATTGTAGACACTTTTGATATTGGTCAAATTTAAGTCGGACTCCTAGCTTACCACGAAAAGCCTGATGTTCCTCCCTTTTAACTTTGCACTACATATGTTATGGTGTATGACGCTAAACTATGCATGTTTTATGCTATACATTTTGGGTAATTGTGAGGTTCAGAAGATATAAATATAAATAGTCAGTTGAATTTATTGTTTAGAAACACTGCCTATATGTATTTAAAAAGTTTCATATATAAATTGTCAGTTAATTCATTTCATAAAAAAATGTCTTTAGTATAAATTGTGTTAACATTCTAATCAACGTTTTCTCTTTTGATCTCTTTAGAGGTGTCATAATTTTCGCTTAGGCTTAATTTTGACTGATGGCTTCCTGCTTTGATAGCTGGCAATTAATCAGGTTAATAAAAGAAGTGTCATCACGATTAGTTCACATAAATGCCGAGTTGATTATTAATTGCCAGTAGCTTAAATTAAAAATCCTGCATGAGCAATAATGCCGAATGCGATACAATTTGTTTCTACACCGACCCTACTGCACTGGGCTTTTCACATTTTCACAACCCCGCCCACCTGATACAGTATGTTTTTATTGGTCGAAGTATTGTCGGTCCAATGTTTGTTTCAAGATTCATTTCCCAGTTGAAAAGGTAATTCGTTTTAAACTTCTGAAAGACAGAAGCAATTCTCGTACATCTGTATATCGCATTGAATAGTATTGTATAATTTTATATATCGGGGGTCAGTGGAAACCTATTGTATCTCATTCTTTATTCATATTTAGTTACAATAGTTTTGCACTTACCACTCGATATGTGGTGATTCCTACATTGTGACTAATTGTTAAAAGTAGGTATACAAAAGAGAGTATGATAATGGACCCTTGGAAACGGCCGAGCAGGACACATATGAAATATTGCAGTCTCGGTTTGATTGAGACTGTACATGAGCGGTAGTGAAATATGCTAGCTACCGCTCACGCCCTCTAGCCCCGGATATGAAATGTAGGTTCATAGAACCCAGTCAACCAAAAACACCCATACAAAATTAACAACAAATACAAGGAAAAATAAAAGCAACGTATGGGACACCACAGACATAAAAATGTTGACAAATGTTGACAACAGGGTAACCGACTTGGAATAGTCAGTGGCAAAAACGTCGCCAGGGATTAAACCAGGTTCTATGCTGCAACAATCCCAGTAAAACTGGATAGTGTAAACACAGATATCCCCGCCGCCAGGCTATATTCTTCAACAAACTAGACAAATATAGATATAAAAATCGAACAGTAAAAGATGAGCATGTAAATATACATATATAAAAAAATCATAGCCACAAAGTAAATACTCAGTGACTCAGAAGTCAAAGCAACAAGGGAATGAACCATTAAGGACACGACAATACACTATTAAAGACAAGCATGAAACGTTAACGCCCTATCGGGATTTACGTAAAGAGATATTTTGGTTTCCATTTAGCTTTAACATTGAATTAGTTGATCATACATTTGGTATCATTTGAAATACATGTACATATACTTAAAGGAACATACTAAAATACAGAGATAATTTAACTCTTCCATTATTTTATATTCTACATTACGACCAAAGTATAATACATACTAAGGACAAATACCAGTTCTGCTATTTTTATTCTATCAATAAATTTGTCTTAACGAAATACTAAGGTGACTTCTTCTGATAAGAATGGTTAACTCGATGTAGATGTATTTTGCTATCTTAAGTTGGTTATCTTTGTCATCAACAGTGTGATTGTAAAAGGTTATTAAGCGTCAATATGGTGTATTTATTTTACGTTTGTATTGATCGTTTAATGATCAAATTTACGTGCATGTGTTATCGTATATGACAGTCAAGATGTCATTCGTAAAATTAGGAAATTGTTAAGTTATAACTATGTAGGCTAGGTACGCACCAGCTAACCCATCACAGTACAGACGTTCTCACGTAGTTGTCGGTATTGAGACTTTGATGATTATTAATAGAAGAAACTGGTTATTAAGGAGTAATTTTCAAGTGAGGCGAAGTTAGTAAGCAGTCGTTCAAGTTAATAGCGGTCAATTCTATTATATAAACACTGTATAAATGTTTCCGACTCTAGTCTATGTAAACACTGAAAGTAAATAATTACGTCATATTGCAGAAGCCAACATCACTTAAAGTGCATACCTTATAAGTAGGTAAATAATACATATATGATATGCTTATACTTGAATTATATTGTGTTGGTGAGCCGTTAAACAACATTCAATTCAATTTAATTATATTATATCTATATTTGTATGGTGTTTTAGGTCATTTTCAACATATTTCGATTTTTTTGTGGTGGAGGCAGACCACCCACTTTTTCTTGGTAGAACTAGTACTGTACACCTCCCGCAATTCGTAAGTACCGACACTTTTTCACTTGCAAGTAAGTCGAGCTCCGAGTGGGATTCGCTGCGGTGAATGTTTACATCACAACGGCGTTAACCACTCGGCTACGGAGACGCCTCCTGTATATCTGTACAATGTTTAAACAAAACGTTTCAAAAGTGATAATAGAGTTCAATATAAATACTCGTGTACTGTCGGAGGTACAAGTATTAAGAGTTTCCATAACATATCTGATATAAGCAGATGTGACAGTAGCATCTGTAGATGACAAAGTAAGCCATATATAAACCGTTCATTTATTGTTTTTATCCCCAAATAGAAATATAGCCATGAGGAATTAGCAGAAGTTAAATTCCTAGACGACTTAGTTAATCTATTTTCATAAACCTTTCTCACGTTTAAAGCTACAGTTTTTTTTAGAATATATAGAGTCTCCAAAAAATAAAAACAGAAGACCATTAAAACTCTCATATATGCCATGTCAAAGTGTATATTTACTCTAAAGGACAGAGGCATACGATGTGACGTCAATTGTTTGGCATGTGAAAAGGCTGACACGTCTATTCTTACACCTATAATAATAATAATAATAATAAAAGCTTTATTTAAAGAAGGTAACACATTAGAGTTATATAACATACATCATATACATCTTATTTTCAATGTGGCCTTCTGCAAAATATCATACACGCACGCACGCCCGCACGCACGCACACACACACACACAATATGCATATATACATCGACAAACACTCCATTAGTTAATTTACTAGAAACAATAATAAAGATCATGAAATAATACAGTATAAGCGGATTCTTACTCAAAATTCACTTATATGTTTACTTTGTTATTGTTATCTGAACAATTAATCGTTAAATGATAATACATTACTTTGCAATAAATGTGATCTGTATCTATATTTAAATGAATGTAACGACGATGATGAACGAATCTGTACAGGGACACTATTCCATACTTGTGCACTTACAAATGTAAAGGATTTTTTCATATAATTTGTACGTGGCTTGGGAGTTACTAAATCACTGTTTGTAATAGATCGAAGGCTATATATGTTACTGCTGGAAAAGGTTAATAATTTGCTTATGTAATTTGGAGCGAGATTATATTTCGCTTTGTATACTAGAACAGCTATGTGATACTGATATCTATCTGAAACGGATAGCCATTGTAATTCTTTCAGTAGTGATTTGCACCCAGTTTTGTAAGATTTATGCATTATTATTCGCGCTACTCTTACTTGTAGCTTATGTATCTTATTGATGTTGTTCCCTTTAGCCCATATTGGGCAACAATAGTCAATGGTCGACAGGATGTAAGCATTGTAGTACAGTTTCTTCATATCATCCGTCAAGAAATAAACAATTTTTTTTAAAAGTGCAATTTTAGAATTTATTTTGGAACTCAGTGTTGATATCTGTACATTCCATGATAACGTATTATCAACATAAATTCCGAGTATCTTTTGAACGTTAACATTTTCTATTTGCGAATCATTAATGTTTAATTGTAATAGCACATGGTTATTATTTAGTGCTTTGTGTTTAATATGTGAAGTTATAATCATACATTTAGTTTTAGTGGGATGTAGAGCCATATTGTTTTCATCACACCAACTATTTATTGCTTTCAAATTAGCCTGAAGTCGGGTTTGTACTTTAAGGATATCATGATCAGCTTCATATAGAGTGGAATCATCCGCGTACAGATCTAACTTTCCTGTGGTAGTTGTATAAGCAATATCATTGATATATATTAAAAATAGAAGCGGCCCCAGGATCGAACCCTGGGGTACGCCTGATGTCACTATCAATTTGTTTGTAGTGAAAGTACCATGTTTCATGAACTGTGTCCGGTTTGAAAGGTACGATGTAAACAGTTTGACCGTTTTATTTGAACAATGATACAAATGCAGTTTATGTATAAGTATATTGTGGTCTACCAAATCGAATGCCTTCTTCAGATCTAAAAAAACATATTTTCCTAAATCCACATCTTTTAACCATGAATCTATTAAATGAATGAGCGCCGTTTGACACGAATGCTGTTGTCTAAAACCTGATTGGGTATCATGAATGAAAGAATATTTTATAAAATATGATTGTAACTGAGATGCAATATGTCTTTCAAACACTTTGGATATGGTCGGTAAAATTAAAATTGGACGATAATTATTTGGATCTTCTTTGTCTCCACTCTTGAAAATCGGTTTGACACACGCCTCTTTTAGTGCATCCGGAAAAATTCCTTGATCAATACTTTGATTGATGATATAGGCAATTGCTGGTGTGATACAATCGCCACAGTATTTAAGAATTTTGGGACCAATACCATCTGACCCTGTAGACTTATTTGGATTTAAATTATCTATAATTTTCTTTACTTCATATGCCGTTATATGATCAATTTCAAATACTGCATGTTTTAATTGATCATCTAGAGTTTGCTGAAGATTTGAAAAGTTTTCAGCAACCAAGGATGTTTTGTCAATAATATTTGAGATATTTGTAAAATGTTCATTTAGAGCATTTAAAATTTTATTCTGATCCTCAATAATAGTGTTTTTATACCGAAGTTTGTTTGATAAAAAGGAATTTGCATCGTTGTGAACTTCATTACATATAACTTTTAAATTCTTCCATAAAATGCTTGGAGACTTATTGCTTTTTATTGCTTCATTGAAAAAATTCTTTTTCTGTTTTCTTATCATTGATAATATTTTATTTCTTACTATTTTAAATTCGGTGATTTTTTTTTCGCGGTGAAGTTTATTTCGTTGGAAAATAGCAGCTTTTATTTCATCATTGAACCATGCCGGCTGGATATTACGCTTAATTCTCTTTTCTTTTTGCGGTGCGTTTTTCACTAAAACACTATTTATAATACCATAAAGAAACTGTAATGAATCATTCGGGCTATTGAATGTTTCTATGGTCTCAAGTGGCGCATTCATTAAATCAAATTGGAAGTTATGTTCATTGAAGTTCTTAAAACTTCTGTAAGTAATAGTTTTATGATTAGTTTGGCCGTGTTTAATTTTTCCTACTGAGCGAGTAAAACACACCGGATAATGATCACTGATACTGTAATATGGCACGTTAACTTCAACAATGCATTCAGATCTGTTAGTGTAAATATGATCAATTAGGGACGAACTCGTTTTGCTTATTCTAGTTGAATTTTTTACTTTTTGAGTTAATCCGTATTTTAATATCACATCGTGCCATTTTGTATTTTTAAAGTTGTCATAGATTTTATCTTGACTGTAATTTATGTTTATATCCCCAAGAATATGCACTTCATATGATGTGCCACTTGACTATGTTTTGTTTTGTTTGTTTGTATGGTGTTTTACGTCATTTTCAACACATGTAAGGTTATATAATTATGATGGTCGATTTGTTGTGGTGGAGGCAGACCACCAACTTTTCCTGGGTAGAACCAGTACTGTACACCTCCCGCCATCCGTAAGAAGCTTTCAAATTAAAATGTGATATAAGACATTTTAACATGAATCCTTGATACCACTAACTTAATATGCGATATCACGTATTCAAATATGTCATACTCTTATGAAACGTGTATTGCTACAGAAGTCGGATCTAAATAGAATAGTAAGCAGACGATCTTCGTCCCCCTGTACAGAGTACAGAAATCGTCCATGTATTCACCGAAGGACAAACTTTTTCTTGATCATGTTTTTAATAAAAACGGCGGTAAGAAAATAAAACTTTGTGTAGCCTCGTCCGTCGGATGTGAACTTACGCCATGCATCCCGTATATCGGAGGATATCCTTCGAGCAGGAACTGCAGGAATCTATTCGAAAGGAATAGTATGGCAATGTTTTTGTATTCCTATGCATCTTTTCTGTCTCCACCTGTACCGATCAAAATAACCTAATATAATGTTGATGAGCCTATAAACAACTATACATTCCATGCATTACTTTATATTAGCTATTTTTGTCTGAATAGTTTTGTATATTATGTAGTATTGTGTAGTAATGTTATTTGTCACTTTATTACATACAAAAAGTATAAGTACAAAAAAGTATGAAAGGAGAAATTTGGATACCGTCGAACACGATGAGTACAACAAATATTGCAGTCTCGGTTTGATTGAGACTGTTCATGAACGGTAGTGAAACGTGCTTGCTACCTTTTGCGCCCTCTAGCCCCGGGTTGAGCAGAACTAAAAATTTAAAACGCCAATAGTACAGAAAGTTGAGCCATCCCGAATATGATATGCATATCTTTAATACTTTCCAAAGTGTATGTTAACAAATATCCTCTTTTTTTATGAAATATAAAACATCAGAACGCCCCATGCCAGCTAAAACTGTCAGTCGGCTGTTGTGCCTTTCATCTGGTTGTTATCGTTATAGTTATCGTAGATATTTTATGTTTTTTTAATATCTGATATTGTCATTAACCTATTTTACCTCCAGACTGGAGAGTCAGAAACTAATATGATTACACCAAACATAATCCCGAAGGTTAAATACGATTTAAAATAATAAACAAATAATACACCAGCCATTAAAAGAGTCATTCTCGTATATGATCATACTACACCAATTACCAACCAATCAGCGGGCAGGGAAAAGGTTCCAGGTAAATTCGGAGCTATTACACAGAATCTCTTAATTTTGATTGGTTGTCAAGGTAAACAAACCAAAAAATCTTGCTAAAAACTTAAAATTCATAAAGGTTAAATCATACATTTTTGCAATGTATTCATAATGTGTTGCATAATCAAAGAAAGAAGTATATTTTACATTTTCCTCATGTTTCTACATGCAAGTAGGTGGGTCAGCACCATCCGACCCAAACAGCTTTTTCAAAACATACTCAATGTATGGCTTCTGTATGTTTTTTTTGATAAAACTAAGATAGGTCTTTCAAAAAAAGTAATAAAAAATATAGCTTCCTATATTAGGGAACTCAGTACAGAGCTTAGAGCTATAAGGTAGGCCTATGGAAAATGAATTGGTGTAGTATGACCATATGGTGGTAGATATTACATGATCAGGTTTTTACCTGTACCCATTACGTGGTCCGAGTATTAACTTTATTTAAAATTATTTTGCGGAAGAAATACAATCTTTACAATACAATCATTACAATACCATCTAGACTTCTTCAATCAATAATACTACAATAGGAGCGTTTCATATTTCGCACATAATCCAGTATTTAAATCTGCACGTGTTAACAAGATCATGCCAACTACATCTTTCTTCAAATAAATATAATACTACGTTGGTTCTTTGTATGTTACAAGTTCGAGGAAATTACACAAATCGTTTAGTGTAGTAGTGCATACACAAGAGATAGACTTCCAGAGTTAATGTTAAAGCGTGTTATACATATGCTGAAACGCTAAAGAAACGCAACTCGGGAATTTCTGCTATATATTGTATGTACGATACGCTGCTGTTAATCGAATGGTACATGGCTACGTAAGACCTTTCCTTTCGGAAAAAAAGACTAAAGCAACACATAACACAGGAAATAGTATTCCTGCAACGTTTCATTATTAACAGAGTACGCGTTTGGCTCATGCATGGGAACAAACGTAGGCTGCACAATTTTGCAAACTCTTTACGTTAAATACAGTACTGAAACGGCTCAATTTTTCAAAGAGGAACTTCAACATTCATGATTTTCTTGTTATAAAGTGTATTGGGATTATAAGAATCCATCATGAGTATCCATGTGAGATAGAGAAATCTCACCCGATGGTCAGAATTGTAACCAGGGACGAGGCTCTGCCGAGTGCCTGGTTGCAATTCTGATCCCGAGGGTGAGATTTCCCTATCTCACATGGATCACTCATGATGGATTATTTTTCTCCCATTATGTGTTTATTAACAGCATAAAATCAACGACTCTGCTGATTAAACGCCAGAATAAGGCAACGTCGACGTAACGTCATGACGTCATAAGTCACATGTCATGTAAGATAGAGTTATCTCACATGAGGGAAATGCCTATCTCACATGAGCAGAAATGGGAGAAATGCCTATCTCACATGAGCGGATATGGGAGTATAAAACGTCTACAACATCACAGTTGTGTCCTTTCTCTAACTGACTGCAACTTTTTGTTTTGCAAAACATCTTGGCATTTATTTGGAATATTATGTGGAATCAAGTGTGCAGTATATACAATACAGAGCGGAAATTCCCGAGTTGCGTTTCTTTTGCGTTTCAGTATCTGCTAACACCTGTTGAAACGCTCGAAGCACACTCTTAAACGCTCGAAGCTGAGAGAAAATCAATAATAATAAAAGAAACCAGTTGTCTAGCTGTAATGTACAGTTAGTTCACCTTCAGGAGAGAGAGAGAGAGATCGCAACATGTGTATGCCCGTTTAATTGCTCAATTAACATTAAACGATATCTCCCCGAGATGGTATAATATACTCGTACAATATATATACCTGATAACATAATTTTTTACTGAACGACCATGTTTTCTCTATATACATATAACTGTTTCTAAAACTTTTGTTTAAACTTTGAGAGGGCTGGCGTGGCGCAGTCGGTAGCAGTACGAATTTGTAACAGGAGGTTCCGGGTTCAATCCACCGTGGTGTCACTGAGTTTCGTCGGTGTGTTCTTGGGCAAGACACTTTCCCTTAGCCTCGTCCGTCGGACGGGGACGTAAAAAGGTCGGTCCCGTGTATCGGTCTATCCTCCGAGCACGTTAAAAAACCGTAGGAATCTATTCGATAATAAGCACGATTCCCGGATTCCTTTGTATGCTTCCCCTCTCTCTGGGGCGGCTCTAAATAACCTATACTGTGTTGATGAGCCGTTAAACAACATCCAATTCAATTGACTTTAAACTTTGATAGCATATAAGTCAATTTTAATTGTATTATCCCCGTCTTCACGAAATGACGGTGTCTGTCCGTCTATCGGCCTATCTATTCGTCCGTCCGCCTGTCACAAACTTGGCCTACGTCTAAAAAACTATATAACTATATCAACCTCGGTGTCATAGAACATAAACCACGTAAAGAAGCGTAGGAAGCAAGGGCGGATAACTAAATAACAATAATAAGAGTGGGGGGGGGGGGGGGGTGGGGGTGTATATGTCCTACTTGGTGTGCAAGATCACTAGCAAATAATGATGCGTGGGAATCACGGGCAGATAAGGTAGACAAAATATTGTGTATCGGAGTGTCGGTCGTAGTATCATATTGATTTGATTGGCTGAAATGGATTTTGATTGACGATTAGGGATAATTTCAATTTAAATGTCCTACTTGGTGTGCAAGATCACTAGCAAATAATGATGCGTGGGAATCACGGGCAGATAAGGTAGACAAAATATTGTTTATCGGAGTGTCAGTCGTAGTATCATATTGATTTGATTGGCTGAAATGGATTTTGATTGACGATTAGGGATAATGTCAATTTAAATGTCCGCCTAGAAAAAGCGCATGCTGTCCCTTTAACACAGGATTGTTGTGTTGAGCTTGGACAATGATGGGCGGTGTTTACGGATTTGTACGGGGTTGGGATTATTCATTACGGAAACTAGGACGTGAAAAATTGATGATCAACAAATTAAACCCCACTTTTGTTCGGCGCTTATATCGTCATCTGTATAGCTAAAGTTTCGATATCTGTTGAAATGCATTATCAAAATAAAAAATTAAGCTTCTCTCTCAAAACAGCAGGTGTGTGACCGTGATTGAAACCATTTAATTGTTAAATGACCATTGATATTCTAACCATGCTAATTAACTACTGCATAAAATTCCTTTAGAGATGTGAATCTTCATTCACAAATGTGTATTATTATTATTTTAAAATAAGAATGGCGAGTATAATAACATTTGTATCAGAAAAAAGGCTACCAAAGTCCCACTCGGTGCATTAATTGTAATCTGCATTCTTCTATTGATGTGCACGTACACACGTATGCTAATTGTCTGCCAACATAAACAACAATCTGCGCACAATTACTAGCGTGCTGTTAAAACATAAAACGACCATTAATTAAACAATTACTAAATCATTTGTAATTCAATACATTAGGTGTGGGAATAGATAACCATTGCATGGAAGTGCCATATAAAATCTTCACAATATAAAGCCCCATGTTGTGTTATTTAGTGGGATTTTTATAATTAACTGAATTATCTCGTATAACTGACATGACATACACAAATGAAAATATTTGATTTGCGTCACACTGAATAACGTGTCATTTGGGATAAACACATTTCGATATTTAATGAAATGTAAATATGTATAATAAATGTATTTATTTGGTAGATAAAAGATTCATTTAAGGATTAATATGATCCAAACAAGTGTGCAAATAAAATTTAACAATACCTTTCAAATCCTATTGACTGTGATTTTTTCTTGTCACAAAAAATTCATGCTTAAAGCTACAAACCCTGTATTTAAATCGCGTTCTTCTTTATATGCGTGCATTTATTTGTTACTTCATTTCAACAGATCATGACAAGGTAGCGCCGTGGTGTAATGGTTAGCATTGCGGCTTAGTAACCCAGGGATGGCGCGTTCAATCCCAGCCAGGACTGAATTTGGGTTAATTACCGAAATATTTCAAAAGTATTTCCTACCTTACCAGTCCTTCGGATGAGACTTAAAACCTAGGTCTGCTCGCTAAAATGCTTAGTGCAATACAGCGAGGATAAATAAACGCTTATACGCACACAGATCATGACGAAATCGAGTAGTTAGGCGATCACATTTGATTTAGGACATCATTTATTCCAGTTTAGACTATCGAATAGGCAGGACGTCTTGCGACTGTCAGGAACCATGCACTGCAATTTCGACATTGGACTTTCGAGATACCGCTCCCGCACACGACAAGAGGCAAACCTAGACGGTTACAATACCTTGCTGTAGACTATCGACGTTGGAACACTCGCCATTGGCGCGAGTAGCTACTTTATTGCCAGTGTGGATAGCGGAGGAGTCATTACCTTCTCTACTACACTACGGAATATTGTTAAATGTTGAAGCATTTTGTACACTAAGTAGTCATTGTGATATAACTATAGCGCATTCACGCGCACAAACTTTCCATCCGCTAAATAAACAAGAGGCACAAGAGGGCCTGTATCGCTCTACTGGATATATATGGAGTCATCGCTGTGTTCTGGTTGAATGAATTATGACATAATATACACAAACTTTATCTAGACATTTTTTTCTGAACCCCTTGACACTTGGCAGGAATAATCAGAACCAAGCCTAGTTGCGCATGTTTTTGTCGTGTTCCCATTCAAAGATTCCATATAACCACTAGAGAGATACAGGCCCTCTTGTGCCTCTTGTTTATTTAGCGGATGGAAAGTTTGTGCGCGTGTATGCGCTATAGTTAAACACAATGACTATTTAGTGTACAAAATGCTTCAACATACTAACAAGATTCCGTGGTGTAGTAGAGGAAGCTTGATGTATAATGTCTTCATGTATTACAAATAAAACCGCAAGGTCCCTGGTTTAAACCCCGTTCCGGGAAACTACTAGCAATTATTTATGAAATATATTCTAAAACCGTATATATATTGATGACCGTATATTTATCGATGTTAGCTGTACGAAAGCTAGATAATATGTGATATTTTACGCTTTCATTTCGGGCTTATATGCCGACATTAAGGATGCTCGTCGAATTGCAACTTCTTCACCTGTGACTTTTCATATTCATGGGGTAGTATCAGTTGAAGTGTATCGTCTGTATCTTTAAATACAACACCGACATTTTGCCTACAAGGTAGATCTTCATTGTTAGTACAAAGATAAATATGATCAAAGACTGATCTTATACCATCAGAAAATATGTTTCATTATTGAGAAAATGGTCCTAAAGAAACGACAGCCCCCAAACGTAATGGCAGCGTATGCCTGCACTGTACCACAAAGCGCAAATTAAATATGCAATGAAAAGCACAATACTCTACACACAGAGTGGTTAAAAAAGGATTACCGACCTGGAACGGTCACACGATGGCATTAAAGATTATATATGTGCACAGCCTCGCTATTATCTTGTCTACAGCATAAACATTGACAAGCTAGGGTAAATAAAAGTACAAACCATCAAAACGAAATCCCAAACAATAAAGTCCACGTCCAGACAAATTAACAAACGATACACATATATGTTGTTGTTGCAAAGAGAAATCAAATCTAGGATACAACCAGAAAAAAAGAGGGACGAAAGTTCATACACCAACCTCTCCTTTTAGGATTTCAACAGGTGCAATCATATGGTCCCACAAGGTTGTCCCGTCATCGCAAAAGAGAAAAATAAAGCGTAATGACATACTGTAGAGGGGACAATCACCAAGCACGAAGTGCTTTGCAACACTTAACGGTCATATGTTTTTCTGACGAATTTCCTGATTAATGTTGTAAAGTGGTTAGGAAATCCATCAGATCAGATCCCCTTAATGTCCGATGTTTATATATGACATCCCCATAAAATAAATGTGATATTCCTAGTCCCAGAAAAGTTTTTAGGCTGATGATAACTTTGAGAAAGGTCTACGTACTTTGTGCTAACAAAACCTTGCTGAAGAAAGTAAACAACTTGATTTAGATCATCGACGTCCGTAACATCGTTACAAGCCCTAGCAAAACGAATGGGCTGGGAGGTATAAACCATGTATAATATAGCACGAGGTACGCCCCCATCTAAATGTGGATAGTTAACGATGTTAACGTTAAAATCATCTCTCTTATCATAGATTTTAGTATGTATGTAATCACTGTTAATTGTTAATCGAGAGATGAAGATCGAGGAATGCTGATATGCTATCGGAACTGCTGGCTTTATTCAGCATGAGCTTTGGTGGATAAATAACAATGCCCATATGAACAAATAACGGATTATCAATATTGAGCATATCACCTAGATACCGAGAAGTATTATCAAACGCATCAATAATATCTCCCTGGATAACAAACTCAGCATAAGACCTCTTTGATGAATCATGACAGAATAAAAACAAACATTCGAGACGTGTCACAGTTACCAAAGAGAATTAAAAATAATCACACAGAACGTTAAGTAAGGTGCTGTTTTTACAATTACTAAGGCGTAACATGGTAATTACATTTGACTGCTGGCAACGGTGAAACAATTAAATGATAGATATCCAGTCGCTGAACCAGGGTGGACACAGCCACAGCATCACCAGGTGGCTAAAAATGTATGGGTTATGTCCTTAAAATGAACTTTAGCCATCCTTTCCACGTTGAATGAGAGAAAATGAGAATACACAGTGATTTAGTTTCCCGTTAGAGATATAGAAAACATAGGTACATCGTTCTTAAACAATGTTATTGCTGATTTCCTCCCAAAATGGCAAGCTGTATACATTTTGTTCATTTCAAATATTATTTAATTTATATGAATATAACAGAAAACTTTCAGAAGCTTCAGCTCCCTAATATTGCAATGATAATAATATTTAAAAAACTATTCCAGTTTTTAACGATTTTTGTTGAAATTTGCATGTTTTTGCCCAAAAATAATGTGTTAAGCTACCGTTTCAGAAGAACTATCCTGGCTATTTCTTATTTACTAAGATATATCTAAAAGGTGGTAGCATTTAACATTTGCCAGCTGAGTTGGTACCGAAAAGTTGAGTAGCCCATAGTCTATATGTGTATTAGTATAATATTGTACGGTATATGTCACGGTTCATAGATATCTAACAGGTAGAATGATGTTGCATTGTCCAGCCGGTTAGCTCAGTCGGTAGAGCATCGGAACGGTAGTCCGAGGGTCCCGGGTCCGAGCCCCGGTCTGTCTGTACATTTTTCTAGCTGTGTGACATCTGGCGCCCAACGGGAGACCGTCACTGAGTAAACTCCGAGAAACATGCAAAATGATTCTCTGTATCCATGGAAATTCGAGGACGAATTTCAATCTGTAGGAGGAGTATGTCACTGCTCATAGATATCTAACAGGTAGAGTGATGTTGCATTGTCCGGCCGGTTAGCTCAGTCGGTAGAGCATTGGAGCGGTAGTCCGAGGGTCCCGGGTTCGAGCCCCGGTCTGGCTGAACATTTTTCTAGCCCTGTGACATATGCACTTAGAAATATTGTTGTTCTATACATATATACCTGCATAGAACGCGTGTTCTATATGTACTTATGTATGACTGTTGTACTAATGTAGAACTTATGTTCTAGAAGTTCTATATGTACTAATGTAGAACTTCTGTTCTAGACGTTCTATATGTACTTACATATGTCTGTTGTACTAATGTAGAACTTCTGTTCTATATGTACTTATGTATGACTGTTGTACTAATGTAGAACTTCTGTTCTATATGTACTTACATATGTCTGTTGTACTAATGTAGAACTTCTGTTCTATATGTACATATGTATGACTGTTGTACTAATGTAGAACTTCTGTTCTATATGTACATATGTATGACTGTTGTACTAATGTAGAACTTCTGTTCTATATGTACATATGTATGACTGTTGTACTAATGTAGAACTTCTGTTCTATATGTACTTATGTATGACTGTTGTACTAATGTAGAACTTCTGTTCTATATGTACTTATGTATGACTGTTGTACTAATGTAGAACTTCTGTTCTAGAAGTTCTATATGTACTTATGTATGTCTGTTGTACTAATGTAGAACTTCTGTTCTATATGTACTTATGTATGTCTGTTGTACTAATGTAGAACTTCTGTTCTAGAAGTTCTATATGTACTTATGTATGTCTGTTGTACTAATGTAGAACTTCTGTTCTATATGTACTTATGTATGTCTGTTGTACTAATGTAGAACTTCTGTTCTATATGTACATATGTATGACTGTTGTACTAATGTAGAACTTCTGTTCTATATGTACTTATGTATGACTGTTGTACTAATGTAGAACTTTTGTTCTAGAAGTTCTATATGCACTTATGTATGTCTGTTGTACTAATGTAGAACTTATGTTCTAGAAGTTCTATATGTACTTATGTATGTCTGTTGTACTAATGTAGAACTTATGTTCTAGAAGTTCTATATGCACTTACATATGTCTGTTGTACTAATGTAGAACTTCTGTTCTATATGTACATATGTATGACTGTTGTACTAATGTAGAACTTCTGTTCTATATGTACTTATGTATGTCTGTTGTACTAATGTAGAACTTATGTTCTAGAAGTTCTATATGTACTTATGTATGTCTGTTGTACTAATGTATAACTTATGTTCTAGAAGTTCTATATGCACTTACATATGTCTGTTGTACTAATGTAGAACTTCTGTTCTATATGTACATATGTATGACTGTTGTACTAATGTAGAACTTCTGTTCTATATGTACTTATGTATGTCTGTTGTACTAATGTAGAACTTCTGTTCTAGAAGTTCTATATGTACTTATGTATGTCTGTTGTACTAATGTAGAACTTCTGTCCTATATGTACATATGTATGACTGTTGTACTAATGTAGAACTTCTGTTCTATATGTACATATGTATGACTGTTGTACTAATGTAGAACTTCTGTTCTATATGTACTTATGTATGACTGTTGTACTAATGTAGAACTTCTGTTCTATATGTACATATGTATGACTGTTGTACTAATGTAGAACTTCTGTTCTATATGTACATATGTATGACTGTTGTACTAATGTAGAACTTCTGTTCTATATGTACATATGTATGTCTGTTGTACTAATGTAGAACTTCTGTTCTATATGTACTTATGTATGACTGTTGTACTAATGTAGAACTTCTGTTCTATATGTACTTATGTATGACTGTTGTACTAATGTAGAACTTCTGTTCTATATGTACTTATGTATGACTGTTGTACTAATGTAGAACTTCTGTTCTATATGTACTTATGTATGACTGTTGTACTAATGTAGAACTTCTGTTCTATATGTACTTATGTATGACTGTTGTACTAATGTAGAACTTCTGTTCTATATGTACTTATGTATGACTGTTGTACTAATGTAGAACTTCTGTTCTATATGTACATATGTATGACTGTTGTACTAATGTAGAACTTCTGTTCTATATGTACTTACATATGTCTGTTGTACTAATGTAGAACTTCTGTTCTATATGTACATATGTATGACTGTTGTACTAATGTAGAACTTCTGTTCTATATGTACATATGTATGTCTGTTGTACTAATGTAGAACTTCTGTTCTATATGTACTTATGTATGACTGTTGTACTAATGTAGAACTTCTGTTCTATATGTACTTATGTATGACTGTTGTACTAATGTAGAACTTCTGTTCTATATGTACTTATGTATGACTGTTGTACTAATGTAGAACTTCTGTTCTATATGTACTTATGTATGACTGTTGTACTAATGTAGAACTTCTGTTCTATATGTACTTATGTATGACTGTTGTACTAATGTAGAACTTCTGTTCTATATGTACTTATGTATGACTGTTGTACTAATGTAGAACTTCTGTTCTATATGTACTTATGTATGTCTGTTGTACTAATGTAGAACTTCTGTTCTATATGTACATATGTATGACTGTTGTACTAATGTAGAACTTCTGTTCTATATGTACATATGTATGACTGTTGTACTAATGTAGAACTTCTGTTCTATATGTACTTATGTATGTCTGTTGTACTAATGTAGAACTTCTGTTCTATATGTACATATGTATGTCTGTTGTACTAATGTAGAACTTCTGTTCTATATGTACTTATGTATGACTGTTGTACTAATGTAGAACTTCTGTTCTATATGTACTTATGTATGTCTGTTGTACTAATGTAGAACTTCTGTTCTATATGTACTTATGTATGTCTGTTGTACTAATGTAGAACTTCTGTTCTATATGTACTTATGTATGACTGTTGTACTAATGTAGAACTTCTGTTCTATATGTACTTATGTATGACTGTTGTACTAATGTAGAACTTCTGTTCTATATGTACATATGTATGACTGTTGTACTAATGTAGAACTTATGTTCTAGAAGTTCTATATGTACTTATGTATGACTGTTGTACTAATGTAGAACTTCTGAGAACGTTTGTGTACTATATAAACTTATATAGGCTGGTGTACTTATAAAACGATTGTTATATATGTATTTATATATACTTGTATAAGACTCTTGTACACATATTGAAACAAGTGTTTGGATATTGCCATTGAAGTCCGTTCAAAAACTGAAATACAAATGTAAGTAATAAGAAACAATTATTATTATACATATCCATTGCTACGCTATTTAATAACGCAAACAATTATATGATTACCATTAAAACTAACACTGCGATCCGTCAATATACCCTGCCAATTATATGATTAATAATGATTAATATAAGGCATACGCATATGCGGAACACGTAAGGAACAGGGTGGCATTTTTGGTATATATCCAAAATGTTCATACAGTTATAAGAAGAGTGGGGAGGAGACGCTTGATCGCTACCCGCCGTCAAATAATTGTGCAGAACATTTTGATACGGCGTCCTCATCCCCACCCTGCCCACCCTTAGACAACAAACTATGCATGCGCCATTGATTTTAAATTTACAATCTTTAAACAGATACATTACCGGGGAACGTTTTCTCATTTTCTTTTCCTTTGATTGAGTACGCAAATCAGGAAAAAAGTAAATTAGATTTGGAAAGACAGTTTCTTAATTGAACGCCAAAGCTGGTTGGAAATGTATTAATCAAACTAAATATGTTAAATGAATCGTACAATGTTTTTTATTTATGCGCAAAACAGATACTCAAAGAAAGATAAACGGGCCAAATAGAAGATCATGCCATGTCCAAGATCATATGACTGTAACACAACACTCTCTCACAAACGGATATATAAAGCATTTCGGTATGCATACACGAAGTGATATACACTGCTCAAAAAATGTAGATATTTGGATATTTAATGGCCTGGTTGGAAGAACAACTTAACTAAGCTTATACATTATTTACTGGTTTCTAATCCAAAACAGAACACATTTGTAATGAACTAACATGAACAAGAAACGTGTAAATCGATAATGTAACAAATGCGAAAAACAGGAAATTGTTGGCACACTCACGACATCTCATAAGCATGCTCAATATTTAATTCCGGATCACACACATGTTCACTAGGAATTAAAAACCGCGAGCGCGCAAGTCAATTCAAAACCTCACTACCTTCACGGTTAAGGAAGTTCATAGTCACTCTAGCTGTATGCGGACGTGCATTATCCTGCATTAAAACGAACTGCACCAGCAAATAGCCACACAATGGATCGATAATCTCATCCCGATAACGTACAGACGTATGTATACCTCTAGCTAGAATGTACATCTCTGTGCGGCCTCGCAAACAAATCCCACCCCAGACCATAACTGACCCATCACCAAATCTGTCATTTCAACAAAATTGTCATCAGCGCCTACTCCAGACACGGACACGTCTATCACAGCTCAAGAGGTCTGCAAGGAGTACAGGCTCCCAATCGTGCAGACCAAAGTTAAGGTACTCTTGTGCAAATTCAAGTCTCTGCCTAAGGTGTTCTGGTGTCAAAATTGGGCCAGTGACTGGATATATCGCGCTCCTTGCATCTTCAGTTAGCCTATTACGTATCGTCTGATTAGTTAACTGACGTGCAGTGGCAATTTGGAACTCGATTTGGAGCCGTGTTTGATGATTTCGCAGACCTAAAGGCCGTATGGAGCCGCGGTTGTGCAACGCCCGTGACCTTGTCCGGGACGCCTGGTGAACAGCCATGTCACCTGGTATCGTCCCCACAATGTGGCGACCACGCCCCGGAACATACCGAAGACGTTAACGACATGACGTTGTGAATAGCCCATTTCGAGCATTTGTACGTCTCACACCACAATTAGTTTTCCATAGGGTCCCATTGTAATGTTTTTGTTCGTGGCATAGAGATAAAAAAAGATTTAGCAACATGTATATATGCTTAAATTCTTCATTGATCCAATATCTGCATGTTATTAACTTTTAACAAATATTTACCAGATTGAACTTTTTTTAATTTCATGTTTGCGTGACACCTATCAAAATTTAGACAAAAATACAACCCCGCGGAGATTAGACCCATGATGTGTAAAATGAGGCAGAATTAGCTAGAAATCTTATATCAACATGCACTTTTCTGTGATCTCTTCCTAAAATGCTGTAGATTTAGAACCTGGTAAAGATAAATCAATGTATCCTGTAAAATGTAGAAAAGCGAATTTGTTTTTTTATCTACCTCCTTCATCTGTAGGGCACGAGTATTCAAGGGAGATAATAGTGGTGTGAGTCCTGTACTGCTCTAGCAATATCAACTGGCTCAAGATGTAAGGGATACAACACATTCTTCATATCGCTATTTATAGAGACTTTGGCCTTTTTATAGTGGGTGTGTTTTTACACGCCATTATACTGCCACGAAGACGAGTACAAATTCCCATTTACCCGTGCTGTTCATGTACAGACATTCAATTTACATATACAGTCAAAGTTTTATCTCGATATTTGTACTAATATAGAGTCATTTAAATTAGCGATCTTTTAATTGTTTTGAGCAGTGTATATGTACGAATAATATCACGAAGTAATATAATATCACGGAGTGATATATAGCCACAGGAGATAACTGTAGAAAAAGCTCCAATTTAAGCACCAAGGGAAATCAGAAAACGACACGGATGAATTTTTAGGTCACATGCCACTATTGATTTGGGGCTTCTGATTGGTTGAAAAAAGTACAGGTCTATTAGGGCATATAGTCTGATTGTAAGGTAGATTCTGATTGGATTAAATTACCCTAAATCATAACGTATCCCCATAAAACATCAACGTATTATATTTCCATCATAAAACATGTTGATTTGGATATTTGGACTGAAATTTGCATTTTTACGAATACAATTGTACTGAGGGTATATTTGCAAAAAGTAAAATTTCTTTACTGCCATTCTGAGGGTTCCCACCTTCAGTGAAATATTAGAGGCTGAAAGTATTACATTTTCCCCAATTTGCTGGTCATTTTTGAGTGTCTCTAAGATAGTTCTCTATGTTACAAGGCTTGTCAAACATCCTTTAAACACGGTAAGCGTTAGAGATTGCAGAAACCACGTTCTAGTTATTTGTTATTACAACTCTTGCGAAAATACTCATATGATCCTTTAAATCAGTCAAATGTTGGAATAGTCATACACTGACCAAGGCAGATACGGGACACCCGAAAGAAAATACGCACCCTATAAGAGGCCCCAGTGGGGGTCCATGTTCCCTTGTTCCCTGAAAACATGATACAATGTTCCCTTGTTCCCCAAAAATGTTTTTTCCAATATTCCCTTGTTCCCCATCAATATAACCAATAACATACAATGTTCCCTTGTTCCCTAACAATAAATAGCCATGTTCCCTTGTTCCCCAAAACACCTGGGAGACCCTCCTATAAAGCTAGGAAACGCTCTCAATATCAGTTAGTATGTAATCAGACATGAGTAGATCATTTAGCCAGTCAAATAACACTTTTACATTTGGAGTCTCATTGGATACACATACATTAAGATTTGAACACAGTCGGTAACAACCTATGTTGGCAATGCCATTTTGTGGGAACTGCGAATTCTGCATGTGATTGACGATGATCATATTTGGAAAGTATGTTGGCACGGAGGAAGTTGAAAGACTTATCGATGGACGAACATCTAATTAGCAAACGAATCACTTCAAGATGAAAACCAGTGAAATAATTACAACACTACAGACACGTGACATCAACGAGGATCTGTCACGGCAAACAAATTCGTAAATGAAATAAAGTAGAAATTCGGTATTATTTTAATTTGAAAAACACATTTTAAACGCAAACCGTGCGCTTTATGATCCTTTAATCCAACTGTTTCTGTTATCTTCCATTTGTTTTTTTTAAAAATTACAGAAATGGTCGAGTCTTCTCCGATTGTGACCGGGACCCATATATAACGCATCTGATATATCGAATTATGTAACGTGAGAGCAATGCACAGACTGAAAACATACTATAATTAAATAAAGAAAACAAATGACGCACGTTTTGTGTCGGTTTTTCAAATGTTGTTAGCATTAATGCGCAAATAAAACAAAAAAATCTTGTTGTTTTGTTTAAAATGGAGAATTATGCCTGTTCAATTGCTTGCTGAGAATGATGTATTTGTGTGTTTGATGAGAGTTTGTTTTTATAGTTTGTTTCTTTTCATAAGTGTGGAAAACTTAGGACTTACAGTGGAGTTTGAACTCGGAAAAAGTGTATGTAAAACGTACGTTCTACCGATATCGCCATGAAAGCTAGCTCTGCAAGGGAAACTGTTGTTATGCTCTTACAAACCTATATATTTACATATACCCACTGCTGGGTCCTATTACATACCTCCATCGTTTATAATTTTGATATTTGAAACCCACACATATCAAACAACCCAGGTTCCTAGATACCTAAGCTAAACAGCCTTCAACAATAAATATCCTGGTCACGGCACCAATGAAATAGGACGAGGATTAGAACTCGTAAAAATTGCATGTGAAGCGGATGCTCCGCCGATATCGCCATAAAAGCTAACTTTGAGGGGACACTGTAGTAACGCTCTTATGAACCTATTTATTTACATATACCCTCTGCTGGGTCATATTACACTACCATACCATTTGTTCTCCATGTTAGGGTAATACAACACATACTTAACATCAGAAAAGTAGCCGAACCATGCGATACTATTATATTTTATCCACCTATATAATTCTATTTCAATAATAGTCTTAATCATCTTCGACGCTTGACTGTAAATACAAACATATTGACCCTTTGTGCAAAAAGCAAATTGAAAACGGAAACCCATGTCAGTAATTATTACTTTTTTATTATAGTATTTTTGACCATCCACATTTAGTTCGTCGATATATGGATGAAGATTTCCACTTTATTTATTAATTTAGTGTCTTTCTGCCGTTCTGTATATATAGCAGGTGCGTCTGTATCAGCCAACCAGAAACGATACCAGACTCTCGGTAAAATGGCTGCCGCGTCGGAAGTTTTTTTAGAAAAACAGATCTAGATCTAGATCTAGTATATTCCAATAAAAAACGAACAAGTCTACCAACTGAGTTCGTTATATATCGTAATTGGATTCTTCGAACGGCTTCAAACCGGAAGTTTCCTGAAAATGGATCATGTTTGCGTATTGGACTGGACAGTCCCGAACACCAATATTCGTATTTAGTATTAAACGCTTAATCGTATTGTTTCGGATTAAACTGAGAAATGTCTGAGGTTCATCGGATGATCTGGAACATATGTATTTTGGTAAACATAATATTTATAAGACATTTATGTGAATAATAAACATGTTAACTGTCCAATATTGATTGTTTTATAGTGAACTCATGTATTTGACTCAGCACCTACAGCATCTCGTCCAGCATAGTTTCTGTTCACCACAACATTTACTCGTACAATATAATTTCATAATGGACAGTAACCAGTAAATAACTTATACCATCTATCGTGTTAATGTTACTCACCCTAGTCAAAACTGTTTTGAAATGTCAGTAAATTACGAAAGCTCATGCCCATTTATTTTCATGGTACAACTTACAACTCGTTTTAGCTGGTGCATATCTACTTTACTGTCGTTTTTGTCATTTTATAAAATACAGTTTACAACAAAATCTGCGAATAACATGACTAAGGAAAAGTAACAAAAGACATACAGAACAGAGAACAAGATATTCAGCTGTCGCAAAAAATGCAAAGCATGCAAAGCAGCATTTACAATTCCAATGTAACGCTTCTGTTTTGAATACTTAAACATACTTCAAGACACCTAGACACAGACACAAGAGATTCGCAACAAAACCAAACAACTTGAAAACTATATTAAGAAAGTTAATGTTGTTGTTTACTTGGTTTGATTGATTGTGTTTAGAAGTTTGTGTAGAAATTAGTAAAAAAAGGTATTGCTTCTAAAGTTATATCCGGTCTAAATATTGTTTTAATACACAAGTGGCTTTCTTACAGTTTCCTGGTATGTATGCATGTTGACATGTTGCTGTGTTAAATTACTTTGTTTGATGAACATGTTCTTAAACAGTGTGGGTGAAAGGATGGCATACAAAAGAGGCCAATATTAATATTGCGAAAAACATCATTTGACAGCAGAACATTTAAAGCATTCAACTCTAGGATTCGGCATACACAGACAAAAGCAAATACGGGTCGCTGGATCCCATAAAGCAAAAGCAAAAAAATGAATGATTGATGATAAATGGTATGTAGCGGACATGAGTATATGCCAGCAGTAGCAACTGAGTGCTAGTAATGAGTGCTAGTAAGGAGACGATGAGGATCACTTTAAAGTTGTATGTGTTATATTAACAGACAATGTTGAATATTAACTTACATTGATTGATAACATGTTTTTTTTACTAATGGCATCTTATTTCTACCTGAAAATGTTTTTTTTTAAAATATCGCAAAATGTCCGTACTGTAGACAAATTGAATGACATTTACAATGTTAGGCTTACATTTTCGTATAATATTTTGTGCCACAAAAGTGATCATTCTATTTTATTGTTTTGTATTAAAAAATAGACGTCAATGTGTTTTGCAAAAGCTCTAAATCTTCAGAAAAGTACCGGTATGTACAATCTACTTCAGATTTTGAAAGTCAAATGAGTGTACGAGATCTTATAAAATAAATTTAGTCTAGTAGAAGTTTGAGAATATCCCCCACCTCCGGTATATTTTGCATTATCAATATTTTTACTTTTAAAGTCACGTGCTTTACACCTTTATTTAACAAAAAGCTAGTATAAATTATGCAAATATGATGCAATTAATATCATACTAACATGTTTTAAAAACTTCGCTTTTCAAATGGTCTAGTCCGCAAGATCTATGTTTTGCGTTTATAAATTCCGTGTCACTATATTTAAGTCTAACGCATGAACCCGAACTACCATCTGTAGTAGTATTAGATATAGTTGCTGTCGTTGTTGTGACAATCTTTTGCCTCCGTATATGTTTGTTAAGTGATAAATGGTCCTAAATAGCTAGATTATTGGAGTATTCGGTTTGTAATTTATATATCTTTTTTGAGAAATTTCCAAAATGTTCTTGTCTGTTTAGCTAAGTTATGTAATCGTCTACCTTCTATTACTTTAAACTTTCGTCTAGCTTACCGTTCAGAGATACAGTATTAAACCTCCTTTAAATAGAGCACGGGAATTGTATTTACACGCTATGGCATGTTACTTGCAATTACTATAATCTATAACTACATCTATTTATCCAAATCAAAGAGATGTAAGGAATGTAATGTTCTACTAGTAATAAATACTGAAAAGGGAATCCATTGAAGCAACAAACACAAACAAGAAATAAAGGAGCAGACTCGTTTTTTTCAGTCTGTTCATGAGAGGTAATGTATAGTGAAACACCTCTCATGCCTTTTAGCACCGGCTTAAGCGATATTCTACTTTAAAAGCCACACAGATGGGGGTTGATGATCCGAACGGATCAGTAAGTAATAACACTACTGATTTGTAGTCGGGGCAAGGTAAGGTTACCAATTGTAAATAATTCACGTAGGTTACTGTATTTTAAATATCAATTTAAAATTTAAAAATATCATTTAAAATCTGGAGTCAGTTGGTAATATATATATATATATACATTTACATTATACATACATATATCAGATAGTCAAGTGCAATTTTAACCTATATATTGATACACTGACCTTTTGTTGAATTGTTATTCTATCATTATAACTGTCTTTATATTAAATATAATATATTCCTATATGTTCAGTGATGCTAAATTATATATGCTATTTCTCGGAAAGAATCAGGGAGACCCGAGTTCAACTGATATCATGATGTTTATTTATACCTTTGTACTAAATGGCAATTCCGACTCAGAGGAAATATGGTGTTTCCAAATGCTGATTTTGTAACTATTCGTTTTATCCTTTTTATAAACAAATAAATATAAACGTATCGGAAAACCTATGCCATCTCGTTGCAAGATAATTAACTGCGTTATTCTTTAATATTCTTATGTTCAAAGATCGCTTTGCTATTATTTTGTCAATACTGTCTTTACAAAGCATTTATTATTATTAATATACCCTTTATTTCCACTATATTATTATTATTATTATTGCTATTATGTTTTTATTTTTAATTTTTTTTTCTTCTATTTTTCACCTATACTATCTAAGAACATGTTGTTTTTTTAAGTTCGAAATGTTACACATCATGTCATTTTCTTGTAGCTATTGAATTTTGTTATTGCATAAAGTTACAATAACAACACAAATGCATGACTTTCATTTACAGTGTAACCATAATTTACACTTCAGTTGTTAAAGGTACCTTTTAAAAGAAACACTTCTACTTCTCTACATTAC
>JAWPHD010008769.1:0-111275 GCA_037043455.1 Cyrtodaria siliqua
CGGGCTCAGCGATCTCCAAAGATCGAATGGATAACAGTACTGACTGCAAGCGCGGGGAGACGTTTTACTGCCGCCACACTGCACAAGCAACGCCACTGTGCTATAAAAAAGAGTATGATACTGGACCCTTGGAAACGGCCGAGCACGACACATACAAAATATTGCAGTCTCGGTTTGACTGAGACTGTTCATGAGTGGTAGTGTTATTATGCTAGCTACCGCTCACGCCCTCTAGCCCCGGGTTGAGCAGAACTCAATATTCATAAAAACAATAGTACACAATTTTAACCATCCAGAGATATGTATAATCCTGTTCCTATCTATTTAAAACATCCTTTAAAGCCCAAAACGAACTACCATCATCCTATAGTACAGCCATTGGAATACCTTTATTCTTGGTTTGATTAAAACCAATCCTAACAATAGTTTTCCAAAATTCAGTTTGGTTAGTAGTGGCCTCATAAAGTATTTCACACTGCACCTTATACCAAAAAAGTCGCTTACATTTTCGAACCTCACGGTTATGTGTGTGGTGCGCGTGCGTACATTGCTTCTGTTTGATTATTTATCTATGTAATTGTTGTTTGTTTTGAATGCGTGAGTTTGGTTGACTGCGTTCTGTGAATGATACACGTTTTGTTTGACATTTGAATCTGCTTAGTGCAATATTTTTGTCACTACCATTCTTCATTTCAACCTGACATGACTTAAGATATTAAAGGGTCGTAAAACACCATTGATTGATTGATTGATTGATTGATTGATTGATTGAATGATTGATTGATTGATTGATTCATTAATTTATTCATTCAGTCAGTCAGTCAGTTAGTCATTCAGTCAGTCATTCACCAACCCACCCTCAACCGTTTCCGAGTTCTTTCTACTGGTATGCGGACATTATTTTTTCGTCAGACAACAATATTTACACGCACAATATATATGCGACAACTAATGCTTTTTTAACTGTAAACTATTTGAAGAAACTGTAAAGCTATACTTACAGCCTATATAAATAGTCGGTTGTAAAGAAGCCGAGACAAACTATGACTACAACCACTGTGACTGTAAATGGTTGGAAAATAACACGCTTGGAAGCTTGTAAGCTATAACAACAACCACTTTGTTTGCTCGGTAAGATAATAGTGTGGCAGCTATAACTGCAACCCTTGTAAATGATCGGTAAGATAGAAATGTGAAAGCTATAACTACAACCACTGTCAATCTTAGATAAAAGCTATGAAGCTATAACTACAACGTTTGTGAATGTATGAAATAATGTATGAAGCACTTCAACCTATGTAAGACAGAGCTTACGGTACTGCCGGCAAAATTGAAAGATACCGATTCCGGTTTATACATAATATGGCAAATAACACAAATCTAATACGCTTAAAGCTAGCAATATTACCGTGAGCGATATTAGAAGGTATCGGTGTCTACCATACAACGATCGGGAGTACCTATCGCTTAATAATACGTTCACTCTTATCGCTTGCTCTGTTGTTTTTGTAATAATGTACGCAATCTTGATTTCCGACTAGATGATATTTATTCTTGAAAATTTCGACATTAACGGTCTTCCAAAATTGCGAAATGTAATCAGATTAACATGAAAACACATTGACAATTCTGTAAAGGTCGTAAATCTGAGGTAACACAAACTCGGTATTATTTATTCGACATGCTAATCCAAGAGTAGACATATTTATAAACACGATAAGGCAATCTGAATACATTCGTACTCCAAATCAAATGGAAATTGAATATCGCGTGTGCACAGTCTAATAAACAAGTGGATATGAAGATTTATATTCGATTAAAGATGCATAATTTTAATTTGCGGGCAAATAACGGCGACGAATGAATGTGTAAATAGATTTAGACGTCATTCTATTTTAAACAATGCGACCGTTCCTGATTATGACATAAACATTAAAATATAGCAAAGAAATAAATTGTGCATTTGTAAAACAAAGACTGACTTGGTATTTGATGTATTCACTATTGGAACGTCGTTAACGATTAAGTCTCTTAATTTTTCACACCATTAAGAATTAAATACACATCAGATAGCAAAATGCGTTCAAAATGTTTCATTAATGAAGAATAATTGTTGATTGTGCGGCGCTGTGTTTTGTTAATAACATTCCAACAACCTTTAACAAATATAAAAAGATCGGACAGGGAAAGTAGCATTCAAGGAGGACAGTCAACCACAAAACACAGAAACAAACACGCAAACAGACAAACAAGAAGGCAAAGGTAATAATAAAAGAAAACGACATCACACACAGAAAAGGGTTGACAATAGGGCTACCGCCTTGGAACGATCAATGGCAAAGTAGGCCACTGGGGTTTAAATCGGTTCTAGGGTGCACCAAACCTCACACTTACCCTACTGTCATCCCATTAAAACAGGACAGTGTAAATAAAGAAATCCCCGCCATGATCTAATCTCTAACCAACAAGGCAACATCAATTGGCAATATATGTAAAACACAAATATGCTCGTGTAAATATAATACAAAAAAACAATAGCCAAGAAAGCCACAATGAAGGTACTCACTGACTTGGCAGAAGCCAGAGCAACAAGAGAATAAACCATTAAGGGCACGACAAGAAAGATCATAGACAAACATCTAACGCGACCGTCCCAATGGGCTTTTGGTAGGCGTCATCATAAGGGCCACAGCCTGTCCGGTCATCGTACAATTAAAGAGGAAAGCATAGTGGCGAACTGTAAAAGGGTCCACCACCAAGCATGCAGTCCGTTGCAAAATGATACGGTCATAACCTATTTTGATAAACTTTTTAACAAGTTTAACAAAGATAGTATGAATGTGATCACGACCAAGACTCTTACCAAGTTTATAAATCACATCACCATAGAAGTCAGGTTGTGATTGTCCTTGTCAAAGTTGTCTTTTTTTCCGTCAAGGACCAGAATATTTATTTACTAGAACATTTTACTAATGTGTAATATAATTAATAGGCATTTGTTTTGGAAAAATTTACATATTCAACAAATATCTAACTGTTAAACTGGATATATTACAGAGACCATTACACACGTAACCAAATTACTAACTTCCCAGTATTAACTTTTAAATATTTAATTTGTCACCAAGTATTCTACTCATGTAAATAATGTAAACAAAGAGGCTGAGACACATTTTTATAGCTAAGTAGCACGTGCATAGATTGTCTAGACAACGTGTAAGATACGGCACTACGTGAATGCCAAATAAACTTCTCTCTTTTAAAACTTACTGAGACAGTGACAAACTATCTGCTGGATAAATTAACCGTTTAGTAACGTTATAACAGCAAATATTCTACAAATAAGCTAATAAAAGAGGTAAACAATTAAGAGAACAGCAAACAAAACGTTTACCCCACCATGCCTTCAAAGCATCAAGGCAGTGTATGTTAAATGTATATTTTCAATTAAAAACACTAGTGTAACTGGTGTTGGCTGACCTTTTAAAGTCAAATATAGCTGAAACGATTGTAACAACTATTAAAATACAACTTATTTACTATCAAACAATAGGAAAGTTTATTTGGCATTTTATATAAGGTATAAACATACGTAATTTTGCAATATTACATGAGTGCATATTGACATATTTTAAGACAGAAAGATCCATTTCCTTCAAAATATGCCTGTTGTATCAATAACTGTCAACTTTGCTAAATATATATTGATGCGGACCTGGCTTCAAATGCGTGTGATATCTTCAAAACGGGATCTCTCCAGGGCATCCGAATGAAGTGGATGAAAATATCTTTACCCCATGGGTTAACGCAAAACAATAAATATTATAAAGGTGATAATGTCGCTAAATACAGAGGAGCAATGAAGTAGGTGTTTAGAAGATTTGGAGCCCTGAAGTAGGAGAACAGGTGCTTGGGAACCCGGAATTATGTGATTCTGTGCCCCAGCCTAATAGTTGATATGGTACAAAAAAGCGCTTAAATAGTGATATGGTGCACGGGAGCGTTTAAAGTATGCGATTAGGTTCCAAGGAGGGTTGAAGTAGTTGATTATATGACCTTGAGAGCTTAAGTAGGATAGTACTTAAAAGAAATATAAAAAGATCGGACAGGGAAAGTAGCATTCAAGGAGGACAGTCAACCACAAAACACAGAAACAAACACGCAAACAGACAAACAAGAAGGCAAAAGCAATAATAAATGCAAAGGACATCACAAACATAAAAGGGTTGACAATAGGGCTACCGCCTTGGAACGGTCAATGGCAAAGTAGGCCACTGGGTTTTTTAAGATCGCTTAAGATCTTAAGATCACTGGGTTTTTTAAGATCACTTAAGATCGCTGAAGTAAGTGGTAGGGAACATACAAGCATTGGAGCATGTGATTAGGTACCCATGAGTTCTAAGTGGTATATTAGGTGACCATGCGATCTAGAGTTGGAGATTAAGTGCCTCACTCGACCTGCTACAAACTGTGCATGAAGTTTGATTTCTTTCCGTTGCGCAATTCATCACTTGATTATTTTTCTGGTGGCTTAGCACATAACACATGTTTTTATATATGCGATAGGCTGGTGAGGGTGTGTCTTTGAACACAAGTGACATTCTATCTGATCGGTGCATGACCAAACTTTTTTTTTATTAAGATCACATGGATGTTAGGTAATTGTCTTGAACATGTTAATCCATAGGTATCCTATTATTTTATTTTTTCGAAGGCTCTCTTAAAATCTCATTATTGTCCACTTTGTCTACCTTCAAGAGTTTATTCTCTATCATTTTTCCGCAATAGCCGCATTTTCGAAGCTGCAAGTCATGCCTATGTTTCAAGTAGATATAATAATCGAACAGGAAAAGCAGTCAAGCAGAAACACATACAGAAACAAAGAACAAACAACTCTAAAGATGAAAATAAAAGGGTTGACAATAGGGCTACCGCCCTGGAACGGTCAGTGGTAAAAAAAAGGCCGCTGGGTGTTTAAACCAGGTTCCAGAGTGTATCAAACCTCACTCTTACCCTATTGTCATCCCAGTAATGGGACAGTGTAAATAAAGATATCCCCGCCAGGTTCTAATCTCTAACAAACAAGGCAGCATTAATAGGCAATATAAATAAAACACATAAATGATAATGTATGTATGATATAAAAAACAAAAGCCTAGAAAGCCACAAAGTAAGTAATCAGTGACTTGGCAGAAGCCAGAGTAACAAGGGAACAAATCGTTAAGGGTACGACAATCTTCTTCCCTCTCACGTATTCTTTTCAATCTTATACCAATACCGTATGCAATACCTGTTTTTGTATTTGGTGGATGAAATTAACTATTATTTAAGTATATGTGATAGTCCGTTGACCTTTTCTACACGCTTGTATTAATACTACCATTTGCAAGTTTCTACCACCCAAGTGTCCAGAAACAGTTTGTATACGTCCAATTTTTTAACCTTCAGCAATTTGAATAATTGCTGTTGTTTAACCTACATTTCTTGATCCATCTACACTGAATCTAAATATAACTTTAAAAAAAGAGTATAATAATGGACCTTTGGAAAGCACGACACATATGAAATATTGCAGTCTCGGTTTGATTAAGACTGTTCATGAGTGGTAGTGTAATATGCTAGCTACCGCTCACGCCCTCTAGCCCCGGGTTGAGCAGAACTCAATATTAATAAAATCAACAGCACAAAATTTTAACCATCCCGAAGATGGCATGCATATGGCGGTGGACATGGAGTCACCCTTCTTAAATGTATTCCCCATGTCGTACGGCATATGGTCCCAGTATCTAATAAAATGAAATGCCCCGAAGAGCGAAATAAACATAATGGAATTTAGTTGGGAGCAGCGGTTATGAAGCCTGGTTATAAAAAGCAGACAATATATCCTATGAGTGGTTAAACAATACCCAGAGCCTTTTATCGGCCGGAGTAGTGGAACCACCGAATCAAAAATTAAGTAAGAAAACAAAATAAATTGAAAATGTACCACCGATAACTAACTATAAGTATCGGGCTCAGCGATCTCCAAAGATCGAATGAATAACAGTACTGATTGCAAGCGCGGGGAGACGTTTTACTGCCGCCACACTGCACAAGCAACGCCACTGTGCTATAAAAAAGAGTATAATAATGGACCTTTGGAAACGGCCGAGCACGACACATATGAAATATTGCAGTCTCGGTTTGATTGAGACTGTTCATGAGTGGTAGTGTAATATGCTAGCTACCGCTCACGCCCTCTAGCTCCGGGTTGAGCAGAACTCAATATTAATAAAATCAACAGCACAAAATTTTAACCATCCCGAAGATGGCATGCATATGGCGGTGGACATGGAGTCACCCTTCTTAAATGTATTCCCCTTAATGTCATTTTTAATAATAAGACGGGTCTGAATAGGAACACAGACCGTCTGTGCTTGATAGTGATAGCACAGCCGATGATTGTAGGGAATATTTATCATCGGCTGGCGTTTACTATAGGCTGTGATACTGTGGTATCAATGATACGTTTTAAGCCATTATTTGACTGATAGAATATGTTTATTGTAAAATATTATTCGTAATAAGATAAAGTGTCCATCTTTTCTTAATGATGCTGTATATCAAAAGTTCATAAACATTCGAACAGGAAATGTAGCATTCACGGATATCCCCGCCAGGTGATATTCACTAACAAATAAGGCAGCATTAATAGGCAATCTAACATAGTTTATTAAAATACTCAATCGTCCGAAGTAATGGCGATTCAAAGCAGCTATGTAGATGAAGTCCACCCGGATGTTCCGACATCCACAGCATTCCGGATGATAGCGGCCATAATGAACTAAATGACATGGAAGACAAAAGTGATGAAACATCATCTATATCTACAGCAATTCTTGAGTGTATAAGTATTATTCGGACCGAAATATCAGAGATGAAAGAGCAGCTGTGCAGTCATATTGCACACTCCGAACTACAAGTTGGTCAGTTCAGAGACGAAATATGCAGTATGAAAAGTCACTGTACGACACACAGCTCGTCCACGGATGTCAACATCGAAAACTTGTCTGATAAACAGAACGGATTGAGAATAGATCTTCAAAAAATAAATGAAAACTTACAAAGAAGACTTCAAGGAATCAAAGATTCCTTGAAGTTAGTGCATGAAAAAAATGTTGAAATACGAAAAACACCAACCACCACCCAGATTAGCTCCGAAGAAGAACAAATGCACATTTCTCAATCTAATAAATGTACACCGAATACAATTACACCAGTTACGCATGCAAGAAATAGTAGCGATACATCCTTCAATGATAATTCTATAAGACGGGCGGATGAAGAAACAAATTGTAAAACCCTCGTCGAGAATCGAACCTTGATTATAGTAGACTCGATATTAAAAGGAATTCAACGGCATGGCCTAAATAGTACAACAGATATTATTGCTGCAGGTGGGGCTACAGTCAAAGATTTGGCGTTACGGATTCGACAATTAAATATGGCGTAATATGCCAACGTCGTCAAATATATTGGCGAAAATGACGTCGCACGCTGGAAGACGGCCGTGACGTTAGGCGCGGAAATAAAAGACGTCGTCAATGCACTAGTTCGGCGGGAGTGTAAGGTGTACCTTAGTACTGTGTGTCCCAGGAAAGATGCAGAAGTAGCCGCATACAATGATGCTTTAAAACAGATTTGCCTAAATACCGGTGCTTGCCTTGTTCAAAGTCATATATTCTTCACCTATATGAACAAGAAGCCGGCAACACATTACTTTACACCCGATTGAATCCATCTCAACGGTCGTGGTTCGAGTACGTTACTCATTTGCCTCAATGAATGGATTAATGCAGTCAAGAAACGTTCATCAACTGAGGCCAACTGTACTACAATTCGCGCCAATCAATCAAATGAACATAGTACCGGCGGCAGTCCTTCCGGGGGCATGTTTAGTCAGCAGCAACGTCGAAGACAACCTTTCCACCGACCAATATTTGGATGGAGTGCACGCGCGGGTGATAACGGAAGTAGTCACATAATTTCAAATCGCGGCTATTCATGATACTGTGACTATTGTGACATGAATAATCACAATACCCAGGACTGTGGTATCAATAGTAACGGCAGCGGAAATAGATAGCACGTGACAGGAAATGGACACTCGCCACAAAACAGAAACAGGAAATAGGAGAATGACGGCAAATACTCATCACAGTTTGAGAATAAAAATATGTACGAACATTTACAAACTATATGCAGCAAGTGTGACGAACTTACATGTGATTGTGCTTCTAATTTATTGCTGGAAAAGGAGTCTCATAAAACAGAAATAGTTATCAATAATGATGAAAATTTAATAGGAATACACCAAATGCATGTAAATATTAAAAATAATTATAATATATGTTCTACTCGGAAACTGATAATAATTCAACCTCTAACGTAAATTGTATAAATATCGATAGTGTTGTGAGTGAAGTTTCGCTGTCCTCAACTAAAGATGCTATTTCGAATGATAATATAACAAACATAGTAATCACAGATAACGCTAATACCATTGAAACAAATAATGTACATTTAAAGAACAACAATTCAAACGTAAGTTCATTCAACTATAATAAAAAAGGATTACATATTGCTCATCTTAACGTACATCATATAATGCCAAAGATTGATGAAATAAAATACCACTTAAGCCAACCAAACTCGACAGATATATTAGGGCTCTGTGAAACTTTTCTTACTGCAAATACCGATGATAATGATATATATATCAACAACTTTACATTTGAAAGAAAAGACAGGAAAGGTAAACAGGGAGGTGGTATCCTAGTATATATCGCTAATAAAGTACCGTATACACGTCGTTACGACCTTGAGCATGATGCTATTGAGTCTGTATGGATAGAGATAAAGTATTCCAATTGTACAGCTTTCCTACTAAATTTTGTTTATCGAGCACCTGATTCGAAAGTATCATGGATTGAATTATTTGAAACTCAGCTTAACAAGTTGGATCATTTGAATTTTGAATTTAGAAATTCATATATTAGGAGATTTCAATATCGACTATTTAACAGAAACGGATTCTGAAAAGTATAGTAATCAACGATGGGTCAATACTATTTTAAAATTTGGTCTTAATCAAATGGTAAATACGCCTACCAGAATAAGTAAAAACAATTCTAAAACAATCGACCATATTTATACTACAAGATCCGATCTAATATGTGAAATTAAAGTACCTGTTTACAGTATAAGTGATCACTATCCAGTATGCTTTTCACGATCGTCACATAATGTTAAGTCAGGGCGAGTTACCAATGAGACAATCAAATACAGATCTTTTAAGAAGTTCGATGAACATACATTATGTAATGATTTAACAAAATCACCATTCGAAATAGGTGAATATGTTGTTGATCCAAATAAGTCATTAAATGTATTCTATACAATATTAAATACTATTCTAGAAAAGCATGCACCTTTTCGAGAAAAGAGAATAAAACATGAAACCAAGCCTCGGTGGTTTACTGACGAGATTAAGAACGCTATTTATCAGAGAGATAAGCTACATAAAGAAAAACAGTTTGAACAATAAAAATTATTACGCAATAAAATGTCGTCCATGATAAAGAAAAATAAGAAAAACTTTTAAGTCAACGCTATTAAAGAAAATAAAAGCCCAAAATATATGTGGAAAAACTTAAAAAAAATTTCCAAAACGAGAAAAGAAAACAATGGAGGCATTTCAATACCTGATAGGCTAATCAAAAATGATCATATCATTGAAGGACAATTAAATATTATTAATGCATTAAATGAGCAATTGTTAAAAAGACGAGTTTTGTAAAAGGAGATTTCTCTGAATTACGGCAACAACTTGATATTAAAATGAAATATGCTTCATTTAGTATAAAACTCATAAAATTGATAAACTTGATAGTAACAAATCAACAGGTATAGACGGTGTTTGTCCTAGAATTTTAAAATATTGTGGTGATTACATAACATCCTCCATAGCTTCAATCATAAATAACAGCATACAAACTGGAGTGTTCCCTGATACTTTTAAGGAGGCATGTGTGATTCCTATACACAAAAATGGAAATAAAGACGACCCATGTTATTATCGTCCAATTTCAATCTAACCAACAATTTCAAAAATATTTGATCGTCATATAGCCATTCAAATACTATTCTATTTCAAGACGTATAATTTATTCACGAGACCCAGTCAGGTTTCAGACAATATCATTCATGTCATACTGCTCTGACACGGTTAATAGAAGCATGGTTAAAAGATATAGACTCAGTTAAATTAATAGGAGCTGTATTTCTTGATCTAAGAAAGGCATTCGATCTTGTTGACCATAGAATATTGATACACAAATTGAAATTTACCATTTTTCAGACAATCTCATTAAATTATTTGATTCATATCTTTCGAATAGAAGACAATTGATAAAGGTAAAAACTTTAAAATCCGAGATGCTTAAAGTTATTTCAGGTGTTCCTCAGGGAGCAATACTAGGTCCATTGCTATTTATACTGTACATAAATGACATTGCATTCGCATCTACCTTTGGAAATACAGATATTTATGCAGATGATACTACAGTATACGAATCTGATTATAATATTTTGGATGTACAAAATAGACTTCAAAAGAAATATAAATATCGGACAGGGAAAGCAGCATTCAAGGAGGACAGTAAACCAGAAACAAACACGGAAACAGACAAACAAGAAGGCAAAAGCAATAATAAATGCAAACGACATCACAAACACAAAAAGGGTTGACAATAGGGCTACCGCCTTGGAACGGTCAAGATCGTTTGAATAGTATAAATAAGTGGTGTATTTTGAATTATATGTCATTAAATCCAACAAAAACTAAATGCATATTCACAGGAACAAATCACAAGCTCAAACATGTGGATATATTGAAATTAACTGTTGATAATGCATGTGGTTGATGTATAGAAAATGTCGCAGTTCAAAAGGTCCTGGGAGTTTATGTTGACAGAACTTTGTCTTGGAATGTACAAGTAGCCAAAATGTGTTCCAAACTCAATTCTAAAATTGCCTTATTGAAACGTATATCTTACTATTTAACATATGATATGAAAATTATGTTTTATAATGCCTACAGCATGTCTACATTTGATTATTGCTGTACTGTATGGGGTAAAAGCAAAAAAATAGAAGATAAAATACATAAAATTCAAAAAAGAGCAGCTTGAATAATATTAAACAAACCTTTTCGAACTAATTCTAAGGATATATTCATTGAACTTCAGTGGCTTTCTTTACATAACAGATGTCATTATCATACTGGTGTGTTGATATATAAATCAATAAACAACCTAGCTCCTAATTACATATCGGTATAATCTAAGATCAGCTACACGAAATGATCTTGTCGAAGATTGAATGCTTTTATTGTTAGTGTATTTGTTAAAAAACACTAAATGTTTGTTAATTATATACAGAAGACCGCATTGAAAATATGATGTGTATATCTTGATAGTATGTCATAATGTGTTAACCTTCTTTAAATAAAGAATTTATTATTATTATTATTATTATTATTATTAATTGGTTATTATTGACCTCACTCTCTTCGATTGTTAGGGCGTTTTTTTAAACAGTTTTAATCGTCAGAAAACATCCAAAAAAAATATTACGTTATTTAAAAGCAACGTTACGTTCAAAACAATATATTCAAGTTGTTAAAAACAAGATAAAGCTGTATATTTTCATCGAACTATGTTGAGAGATGAGCATACGATGTCCGTTGTAAGAATATACTTTTGTTATGTTCAATCTCTCGAAAATGTGTGTATTGATTACATAAAAGTGCATGCCAGACAAATACATAAAAGTGCATGCCAGACAAGAAATAAAATTTCCAGCGGGTTTATACAGTGTGAGATCAAAACCTTGTGTTTGGGACTTGAAACACATCGAAACTGCGGGCCTACGACCCATGGTATCAATGATCTTCTAGTCTCGCACACAAGTTATTGATTTTAGACAATATGAACCCGCTAGAAATATTGTATTCCCTAAGTATAAATATATATAAAAATCGAACAGGAAAAGCAGCATTCAAGGACGACAGTCAATTACAAACACACAGAGAAACAAAGAACAAAGAAACAAAGAACAAATGTAAAGATGAAGAAAAGGCCAAATAAGACATCACAAACACAAAAGGGTTGACAATAGGGCTACCGTCTTGGAACGGTCAGTGCCAAAAAATGCCGCTGGGATAAGTATAACGCATAAATAATCATGTGTACATGAAAATATACAAAGAAAAGGACAGAAAGCCACAAAGCTAATATTAATACTAAATGGCTTGGCAGAAGCCAGAACAAGAAGACACCAAACAGTTAAGAGTACGACAAGACATTATTTAAAACAAATATCAAACGCTACTGTCCTTTGAGGATGTAGGTAAACGTCATCATATGGTTCACCCTCTGTCCAGTCATAGAACAATAAAAGAGGAAAGCATAGTGGCGAACTGTAAATGAGTCAAGATAGTTGAAACTATTGTCATTTCCAGGACAAAAATCATATCATAATTAGGACGTCAATATCTCCGTACACGCACACGCGTTTGAATTAGATACCTTTTTATATTTTTAATACGTACGTACGAGTGAATAGAAATACAGACATATGAAGGATTTTTTGCACTGAAGAACCTGACTCGTTGCTTTTAAAGGATATCTTCTATACTGTATTTATTAAAACCCCAGCGGCGTTTTTGCCACTAACAGATCCAATGCCATGTTTGTCAACCGTTTTATATTTATGGTGTCGCATATTTGTCTTTTAGCCATGACATTTTTGTTTGATAGTTGTTTTGAATACGCGCCTTAGAATGTCTGTGTTCTGGGACTGCTACTTGTTCTTTCTGACTTGTATGTTTACCTTTAATGTTTTTTTAACGGATAATTCTCGTTTTGCTTTGATTTCTGTCAAATTATTGAAAAGTTACCGACGTGTGTGGCTTTTGCTATATTTTCTTTTCTATTACATAGTTCCAGGATGAATTCCATGATTGATGATGCTGTCATCTCGTCTGGCATTGCTTGAATAGAATACTATGTCAGTGATGAAAACGAACAGAAGAGACGTAACAAAAATAAATGTGGAGTATCCGATTAGGGACTCGAATATAAGAAAAAAAAAAATAACATAACACCATATGACAAACACGATTTCAAGTCATGCTTCTTAACAGTCTTAATTATTTAGTATGTGTCTGAAAAACAATACGAGTATAAACTACAATAGGTTATATTTCCAAGATATATTTGAATAAGAATATATGTATTTATCAAACATTTACGTTATTACAATTAACTAAGAAGTGTTTAAGAACAATTTGTCGATATGTTTTTATAATTCTACCCGCTTTTAGTGTCTTAGCCAATAAGATTGATAGATTGGGTTTGAATAGCATGTTCCATATCGTGTAAAATCTAGAAAATAAAAAATAGATACAGGATTCGTTGACGGAACAGCCTTATGTGGTTCTTGGGCTAAGATATTTACTGAAAGGAAAAAGAAACGCGACACGGAAATTTCCGCTATATATTGTATGTACAGTATGCTGCTGTTAATCGAATGCTACGTAAGATCTTACCTTTCGGAAAAAAAGACTGAAAACAACACATAACACAGCAAATAGTATTCCTGCAAAGTTTCATTATTGACAGAGTACGCGTTTGGCCCAAGCATGTGAGCAAACTTAGGATGCAACATTTTGCAAACTCTTTACGTTAAATACAGTACTAAACTGGCTCAATTTTTCAAAGAGGAACTTCAACATTTATGAATTTCTTGTTACAACGTGTGCTTTGATTAAAACGTCTACAACATCATAGTTGTGTCTTTTCTCAAAATGACTGCAATTTTGTTTTTACAAAACATCTTGGGATTTCCTTGGAGTATATATGCAATTGAGTGTGCAGTATCTACAATATATATTGGAAATTCCCGTGACGAGTTTCGTTTTCCTTCCACTACATATCAGAATGCTAGTATCATGATCTTACGAAGTTTGTAAATCACAACACCAAAGAAGTCAGGGTGTGATAGTCCTTGTCCTTGTTCAACGTCTTACGAATACAACTGATTGGGATTTACAAAATGCATAATAGCCTTGGTCCTGATCACTTTCTAAAAATCAAAACTGTTAGAAATTCATCAAAGGAGCAATGCATGTTTATTTCTTGACCCGCGTTTAGTTCGACACTGTGCGTTCCTCTTTAATTATGTAATGACCCGACATAATATGGACCCTGTGATAACATTTACCTAAAATATGAAGTTATGTTTAATCTTTGTCTTCAATCTCGTCTTGTCGTTTGTTGCTCTGGCTGATGCCATGTCATTGGATACTTACTTTGTAACTTTCTAGAATTGTTTTATTATATATTAATTTTACATGATCATCTTTGTTTAGAAATTATGTCGCCTATCAATGCAGCCTGGTGTAAGATAGCCTCGGTCATCCGGCCCGCTTCTGATTTTTTTGTTACGCTATGCTACACGGATCCAGAACCAGGGCATCAGGAAAATAGGACGTTTGAAATCGCCCCAACGTAATGGGCTAGTTTGGCGAGATTTTGAGAGCTTCAACGAGACTTTCAAAAAACCTAATTTCTTATTTTTAACTTATGAGAAGTAGCAAGTGACCTAGCAAAGTTTAACTGATGCATCAACAATTGACGTTGAACGTTTATTTACAACATGACGTCACGCAAACGTCAACTTTATGCGCGTGAAAAAAACGCGCGAATAAATTGTGCTAATCCTTGGTGGGCGCTTTAGTTAGCCAAATCTTCCCAGACCGATATCTGCAAGTAAGACATATGCATGATACGGTCTAGCCGGCAAAGACTAGTTTTTAGAGTAAATAGCCTTGGATGGATTCTTTTATGTATACACACCCGGTTAATTTGGATGATGGCATGGTAAGAGTAGGCTTAGTGCATCATGGAATCTGGTTTTAGCCCCCAGTGGTCTTTTTAACACTGACCATTCCAAGAAATACGCCCTTTGTCAACAATGTTATGTTTATGGTGTCCTATACCTTGCTTTTATAAATTCTTGTGGTGGATGTTTGTTTGGAATAAGTATGTACTTATGTTTATGGTGTCCTATACCTTGCTTCTGTTAATTCTTATGGTGGTTGTTTGTTTGGAATAAGTATTCACTTAGGTTTATGGTGTCCTATACCTTGCTTCTATTAATTATTATGGTGGTTGTTTGTTTTGAATAAGTATGTACTGATATTCATGGTATCCTATATCTTGCTTCTATTGATTATTATGGTGGTTGTTTGTTTGGAAAAAGTATGTACTTAGTATGGATATAAAAATCGAACAGGAAAAGTAGCATTCAAGGACGACAGTCAACCACAAACACACACAGAAACAAAGAACAACCTTAAAGATGAACAAAATGCCAAATTAGACATCATAAACACAAAAGGGTTGACAATAGGGCTACTTCCTTGGAACGGTCAGTGGCAAAAAGGTTTATAGTGTCCTATACCGAGTGCGTTCTCTGAACATGCTGAATGCTGTATTTACCTTTGTCTCTACTATGTAATACTCTTTATACTTGAATACTTGAAGCAAATGTTTGAGTTCAGAAAAAACAAACAAATTATAGACTGTAACTGTATTCAGAAAGGCAGTTTTGTCAATAGCTGTCAAATAAGACAAAGAGTATGAAAGAAGAAATTTGGAAATTGCCGGCAGTCTCGGTTTGATTGAGACTGTTCTGAAAAACTGACAAATGCAATTGGTCATCCGGTACAAATTATCTGACAATGACAAATTGCGTATAGAAACGATGTTGTGTCAGTGCTTTTGAGATCTTATGAAGATATCTGGAATTGTCTTCAGTATGTACATTTTAATCGATAGCGTAAACAACATTAGAAACAACAAATGCATTTCTTCTGAAAAACAAATCAAAACAGTAATGGATGGCAATTATGCACGTTATCATTTACTTAAATAAAAGGGAAGTATAAAGTACACCAATAAATGTGTATGTTTCAACAATTGACAACATATTTTCACCACGATACCAAAGGTATGTTGGTCAAAGAAGATAAGGATAGAATAAGGTCTCTAAATATATATTGTTTAATGTTTATTAATGTTAATAGATTGCGGGTGACGGGAGTACTTTTGAGGTAAATTTCCACTTAAAATATTGTAATTAATATTTCATTTCATATGATGGAAATTCTATTAGTATCCATAGCACCTAGACTCAACACGTTCATGATTGTGATGTCTTATTTTGCTTTGTATTCATCTTTAAATTTGTTCTTTGTTTCTGTTTGTGTTTGTGGTTGACTGTCGTCCTTAAATACTACTTTTCCTGTTTCATTTTTGTATTGTGTTTCATCTTGTGACGTATGTAGCATCGCATTGGCCAGATATCTGTCTGAGTAAGTTATAAGAAAACAGCTTCAAGACACATTGCCGACATGGTAGCTATATCACACATTGCCGACATGGTAGCTATATCGTCCTTTAGCGATTTCGTTGTTTTATTTTTATTTAATCTTCCTAATAATTTAATCTTTATAGGATTAACCCAAATGGTTGTTGTGTTGTCCTGCAATCTAACTGAAATTGGATAGACAGTGGATGAATAAAGGTTCCAAACTTAATATAACGTTACCATTAAATCTTTGATCAATCTAGTTTAATTAGCATTCTAGAAATATATACACACATTGAACTAGATTGCACATTATATAAACTGTCAGGTATGGAATCTTCAACGCATGTTTACTGCGCTTGTATATTATAATCTTCTGCGGCCGTTTTGCCACCGACCGTGCAAGGCGGTACCCATATTTTCCACTCTTTTACGTTTGTGATGTCACATACCTTTTTACCCTTTTTTCTCCTTATAATTGTAGTTTTGAATGCGTATTTTTTCTGGCTGTGCTCTTATGCCATGTGATGTATATTTCCTGATTACCTTTTTGTGACGTCATATGCCTTTATTCCTTATAAACATTGCCATTCATGTTTGTCGTTTTGCGTGTTTTTGGGTTTACTGTGTTCTGTGAAGGCTGCATTTCATGTTTGACTTTAAACTTTTATTTAATACCTTTAATAAATGTTCAGTATGTTTACTCTAGTATTTCGTGTGTTCAGCACTATACATTATATTTAAAAGTAGATACGAACGTCGATCAGGAATCACAGGACGTTGTCAAACAAGTTACATATAAATATAGACAGTCTAGTTTGTATTAAAGTTATTGTCTATATTTGATTACAATTTTAAGTAGCGTAATTGAAAGCAGCCTAATACGAATCTACACTTAAGTGTATCATATTATTAAACAAGCTGTACAGTCCTCTGATTTACTTTTTAAAACAATTTATATCATACTGCTGCAAACGTTCATTTTATCTCTAGTTATTATACTGAAAGGAAAAAGAAACGCATAATCAAAATATTGCATATACTACACTATTATACACATCTAATTCCACGTAATATTCCAGATATATCTCAACGTGTTTTGTACAAAAACTTATTACAGTAAGGTCAACTCTGTCATGTAGTAATCAAAGTATACTTTGTTACTAGAAATTCATAAATGTTGAAGTTTCGCTTGAAAAAGTCAAGCCATTTCGGTATTGTGTTTAATGTTGAGAGATTGCAACGTTTAAAGCCTAAGTTTGCTCACCTGCTTGAGAAAATGCGAATTCTGTCGATAATGAAACTTTAACGGAGTAACCATTGGTGTGTTCGGTGCTGTTTAAACCTTCTTTCCGAAAGGACTGGCTTAATGTCGCCCTGTACCATTCGATTAGCAGTAGCATGCTAAACATACAATATATTGCGGAAATACCCATTATGCGTTTCTTTTTCCTGTCATTATATTAAGCTATACCACATCGAAGAAGTATTTCATCTAGATACAGTTTGTCTTTTAGCTGAACATGTCCAGATGAGTCCGTCCGAGGCCAGTTGTCTGAAATCAAACAGTGACCAACGTTGCTTCTGATTCATTATGGAAGTAAATTAATATTCAATACAAAATCAATGGGTCTATGACGGACATATTAACAGCACATCGTAGTTAGAATACGGCTAGCCAAGATTTGGTGGATCAAGTTCCATTTGCTTACTACTTGATCAAATAAAACATATACGTAGTATGTCACTTTTGTATTTATTACTGCTGTTGTATACCATGTTTGTTGACATGCAAGTGATTATGTTCACGACACAAGGACATTAGTTTGTTCAGAAATATAATGTTTTTTTTATATTTTATTGCAATTAGTAGCTTACATGTAATCACAACCAGCTAAAAGGAAGAGTTTCTTTAACCTTAAACATTGCGCTATCAATTAAAGTTGTTCCGTAAACAATATGATGTGACAAACATATGTTAACATATTTAATGCATTTATAACAAATACATTATGTTTTGTATCTCCTACGCCTCTAACCGCTGCTATGAGCGCGAACCACTTATCATTTATATTACATAAAATCTACCTTCGGAATATACACTTACAAACCACCTGCCAAAGATATATTTGTCTTCATCGGTCAAACCAGAATAACTGATTATTATCTTAATCAATTGTAGAATAAGTAACCCCAAACGTATTCCAGAATATTGTTTTCCACCTTTTGTCAATATTGAACAGTCCTATGAAAGCGAAGTCATGAAAATGTATCATGCTAATGTATCAAACTGTCGTAATATAAAATATACAAAAAGGGTCCTTTACCCAGCCCTCTAACATAATGGCCCGCACTGGTTGCACTGTACCACAAACAAAGAGCAAATGAAATATATAAAGACGAGGGCATTACACAAAACACCGAGTGATGAAGACAGGGTAACGCACTTAGGACGTCAGTAGGCCATATGGTATCGCTATAACAAGAGAAATTAACAATTAGACACGAATACTTTGTTGTAAAAATATACAAAACATATATAATTAGAAACACCTCAGGATGTATCCAGAATTGTACTGAACAACCACAACGGTTGCAGTCAAAGTGTAAACAATCTAGGGTCCTGATGGACGAACGTTTATGCAACAAAATCCCCTTTCAGGGTTTTAAAAGGTGCTACCACGAGCTTATCCTGTCATCGCACAGCAGAAAAGTGAAGCATAGTGACTGACTGTAGATAGGTCAATCACCAAGCATGAAGTGCGTTGCAAAACTAAAGGGCCGTATCATTTTCTGACGAACTTCCTGATTAATTTTCTGAAGTGGTCAGGAAATCCGTCAGACGCCATTAATTTCCGACGTTTAATGACCATATCTCCACAGAATAAATATTGGGATATTCATAGTCGAAGCAATGTTTTTAGATGTTGCGCTTCTCGAGTGTGTTTCTTTGTGGCAATATAACTTTGAGAAAGCTCTACTTAATTTGTGATAACGACACACTTGCTGAATAAGTTGAAGTTGACTTGTCATCACTGGTAATTTTGATATTGTTGATAAACGTATTCGGCATTTGTTTTTGAAGGTCCTAAATATAGATTACCTTCACATATTGATTTTAATGCTTGTCGTGCCCAGATCGCCCACTCCTTTGGAGATTTGAGTATAAAATCGTGTCGTAGAGAACATGCGGATCCAAACTCGCTTTCTACTTGGAAAAAGTCAATTCTTAAAATTATAGATACACGTATTAACTTATATAATGCTAACCCTTCTTTACTTCCTCCGAGACCTAGGTTTTCCCTTCGTAATTTAAAATCAGGTATTCAGGAATTTCATAATAAATATGTTTTAGTTCCTGCAGATAAAGCAGCTAGTAATGTAATTATTGTTTGACGCCTACATTACGTCAATATTTTATCTCTTGAACTCGGCAGCACCAATTCGTGTACTCCAGTTAATTATATTGAGGATGATGTTGTTTCCGCACATATCACTCGGTGCACTACTTTCAAGGATGGTGTAAACGTTAAGCATAATAAACTGCCTACTATATACTGGATTCTAATATTACATAAAAATCCGTATAAGGCTCGCTTTATTTCGAATTCTAGTGCCTTCACCACAACAAACATCTCGAAACCTTTTACTTCTTGTCTTACTACCGTTAAAGATCACGTTAAACTATATTGTGATAAAACTTATGAAAACTCTGGGATTAATTTATTTTGGTCTATAAACAATTCAAGAGACGTTCTTGATAACATTTTCAATAGAGGTCAAGTTTCATCAATAAGCACTTATGACTTCTCTACACTATATACAACCTTACCACATCACCTTATTATAATTTCTCTTATTAAAAAAACATTCGCTAGAGAAAATACTACATGTTTGGCATGTAATAATATTAAAGCGTTTTTTACTAACGGCAGTTTAGACAATTATACTATGTGGACTTGCTATGAAGTTTGTTAAGCACTCATTTTCCTATTAGATAATATTTTCGTCAGGTATGGAACCACTGTTTATAGAAAAATTGTTGGTATCCCTATAGGTACGAACTGTGACATATTGAACATTGACAACCCTTTCTTTTCAACTATGGTTAATAATATTTATCCTAAAGAACTTCAGCTTAACAAAGCTAATATTTCTGATAATAACGCTTCTTCTCTTGATTTAGATCTCTCGTTTGAAAATGGTGAAATAATTAGCAAAATCTATGACAAGAGAGATGATTTTAACTTTGACATTTTTAATTATCCCCACTTGGATGGGGATGTTCCACGAGCAACTTCTTATGGGGTGTATGTGTCTCAACTTATTCGTTTTTCAAGTCCTTGTACTCGAGTTGAGGACTTTAATATTCGTAATCTTTGTATAACTAAAAGGTTACTCAATCAGGGTTACCATTACCATAAACTTCGTAAAACCTTTGCAAACTTTTATTATCGTAACCCTGATCTTCTTTCTAAATATCAAAGTAATTTAAGGACTCTTCTGCGACAAAGATTATCAAAACCTGACTTCTATGGTGATGTGATTTATAAACTTCGTAAGATTCTTGGTCATTATCACTTTCATACTATCTTTGTTAAACTTGTTAAACAGTTTATCAAAAGAGGTTATGACCCTATCATCTTGCAACGTACTGCATGCTTGGTGGTGGACCATTTTACAGTTCGCCACTATGCTTTTCTCTTTAATTGTACGATGACCGGACTGGCTGTGGACCCTATGATGACGCCTACCTTAAGCCCATTGGGACGGTGGTGTTTGATGTTTGTCTATGATCTTTCTGGTCGTGCCCTTAATGGTTTATTCTCTTGTTGCTCTGGCTTCTGCCAAGTCACTGAGTACCTTCATTGTGGCTTTCTAGGCTATTGTTTTTTTGTATTATATTTACACGAGTATATTTGTGTTTTACTTATATTGCCTATTGATGCTGCCTTATTGGTTAGAGATTAGATCATGGCGGGGATTTCTTTATTTACACCGTCCTGTTTTAATGGGATGACAGTAGGGTACGTGTGAGGTTTGGTGCACCCTAGAACCGGTTTAAACCCCCAGTGGCCTACTTTGCGGTAGCCCTATTGTCAACCCTTTTGTGTTTGTGATGTCGTTGCATTGATTATTACTTTTGCCTTCTTGTTTGTCTGTTTGCGTGTTTGTTTCTGTGTTTTGTGGTTGACTGTCCTCCTTGAATGCTACTTTCCCTGTCCGATCTTTTTATATTTCGTTGTACTCATTTGATTTAGATCATTGAAGTCCTTAACATCTTTAAATGCCCCCACCCCACGAGTAAACGAATAGTTCACGAAGTTAAAGTTAAAGTCGGCTCTCTTATTATAGATTTTAGTATGTATGTAATCATCTAAACTGTTGAATAAGACGTGAACTCTGGCGGATACATATTAGTAACCATATGAGCAAAGAACGGATTAAACCTATGAATAATGTCTCTCTGGCTAGCAGGTGATAAACACAACATAAAAGGTGGCGCACAGTTATTTTCCATAGGAAAATCAACAAACTGGCGGTAAATGCTAAAGGTATCATTAGGGGCTTTTGTAAGGAAAGCTCTGACAGTATTGTTGTTCTTAGACTTGTACGTTAAAATGGGGATATCTAAAATAGATAAAAAGAAGATATAGATCATTTCAGTTCAATCACGCTTTATTTCTCAAAGAACAGTCAACAAATTGTGTTGATTAACTGGCGCATGGATCTTTTAAAAGGCTGTGACCGACACAATTCCGACCAATAAAAACACGCGTTCTAAAACTTATCTTGTAGGCGGGATTGTGAAAATGTAGATGAATGTTAACAGGTTTATTGTTTATGCAGGATATTCAGTTAATCCCAATGTATACCATAAGCCATTAAATAATCAACTTGGTATTCCTGTTAACTTATCTTGGTTGCACTTCTTTTGTTACACTGATTACATGTCATTTATCAAAGCAGGAAGACAGCTGTCAAAATTAAGCCTAATAGAAAATTATGTCACCTCAAAGAAATCAAAAGAGAAAAACAATAATTAAGATTTTAATCAAAATATACTAAAAACTGTGTTTTATGAAATAATTTATATGACAATCTAAATATATAAAAATGGACAATGTTTTCTAAAATTTAATTCAAATGATTTTTTAATTAATTCAAAAGACTATTTATATACATGAATTCTGAACCTCAAAAATACAATAAATTTAAAGCATAAAGAAATACAAAAAGATCGGACAGGGAAAGTAGCATTCAAGGAGGACAGCTAACCACAAAACACAGAAACAAACACGCAAACAGACAAACAAGAAACAAGAAGGCGAAAGTAATAATAAATACAAACGACATCACAAACACAAAAGGGCTGACAATAGGGCTACCGCCTTGGAACGGTCAGTGGCAAAGTAGGCCACTGGAGGTTTAAACCGGTTCTGGGCAAACCTCACCTCCTCCGCTAAATTTAATTTATTCCTATAAAGTGTCAAAATATTCTGTACCGACAAAATGTTACACAATTTAACAAATGCAATATTAACGTATATACAAATCAAACACATCAGCATCCAGAGTAGTATTTTGGAAGGAAAATACCATTTTTTCACAATACTGTTTACAAGTATTATTCAAAAATACAAACTAACTGACTGGACGTGACACATTCTAATATTAGAGATAGTAAAATCATACATATGCAAACATAAGTATGTACACATGTCCCACGAAATGGTTATACTGGAATCTGCAAGTAAAATATATTACAACATGTATACATGACATTGATTATACACATAACCATGTAGGTGCTTTAACACCTCTTTTAGAGCAACGGGTTTCAGGGATGCATTGTATTGGAATCAGTAAGTCTCCATGTTGGATATAAAAGTAAACACAGTATGTAGTTGATAATATGTGTTTCATTTTTCTTGCTGTAAGCCTCGTGTGTCTTAACATTGAGTTTTTGGTCAGTAAGCTTGTTCATGATTTCACACTTGTCCCATTCAAATACCAATAAGGAAGACCATAACCTCTGAATCGAAATGCAAGATATATCGTGCGGTACAACCACCTTCAAGTAGGAGGGACACATCGACAGTGTTTTCAAGGACACTTGAACGCATGATCCTCCATTAGTTAGTTCCACGAACAGTTTTGTCTTACTTGTTTTTAATTTACAGTTATGAACAAATAGAATCATGGTGGCGACTAAAGTGCATATATATGTAGCCAAAATAACACGTTCTATGGTAAAATCTAAAGTTTCCAAGAAAAATGTTGGTGGTGCTGAAGTAACCTTATTACTTTTGTAGATAAAGGATGGTAAAGTGGCCGCTGACGTTTTATGTATTTGTGTTGTTTGCAAAACGCTCAAAATAATAAGAACTTTCCTGAGGTTAAGTTAATGAACATGAACATCAATGCCAACAGACAGAAACCGGCAATTGCTGAAGTAGTATACAATATAATGTTATCAGTTGTAGGCCAGTTTTCATCCAATATAATACTGTCAGAAAGAAGTGGTTCAGTAAGAGACCGAAATGCAACAGCATCATTCTGAGCTGCCATTCTTTGTAAACTTAAATGCGCTTTCCTGTTATCCGTAAGGACATTACTCATAGAGTGATTATACACCTTAAATTGAAGTATATCCACGGTTAATGGAATTTCAAAAAATGAGTTACTTTCAATTGTTTTCAACAAGGAGTCATTAAAAATTTCTTGCAGTAAAGCTAAATTTACTGGATGTAATTTACTTGTAGTATTTTCATGACAAGCTGATAATCTCGGAGGTAAAAACATGTTGGCAGCAGACACTGCACATTCACAGGGAACACTTAACGTGCACAAGTGGCAGCCTTGGGCCATTCTTTTGTTAGTTTTGCAAGTAAATTCTAAACCATCTACATTATATATAAGAAGTATGAGATAGTTCCGTAATTGTAGTCGACAAATTGTCAAGCAAAAATCTAAAGTCAAACATTCGTTTTACATTATCCTTATTGTTTGCAAAAAGTGAAAAAAATACAATTGATGGATGTGACTGGATTCAATACCTTGTTGAGTTTACAAGAAATCACGTTGGACTCGGTGCACTGATCAATATCATTTCTGTTTTTATGTGGTATAGTACTGTAAATCACTTGTGATTGCGAACAAATCAGGCAAATCCAGTTACTGTGTTGCGTGGTTTGAAGTGTTATTTACTGGTAATTGGAATGGCAGTATTTTAAATAGAGAAAAAGGTTTTGTGAAAGGTGCAATTGGAAATTTAACAGAAATATACAATTTACAACCTTTACGGGCATACAGACTTTCTACATATTTGTAAATATCGGTTGGACTATCTAAAACCATGTGAAATCCATTGTATATTTCATGTAAGATGTTCTGGATATCGAGCATTGTTTTGAACATACTGGTTGATGGGATCAAATGAGGTGAAAACCTTCCTTCCACTAAAGCATATATACCATCTAAAAAAATATAAAAAGATCGGACAGGGAAAGTATCATTCAAGGAGGACAGTCAACCACAAAACACAGAAACAAACACGCAAACAGACAAACAAGAAGGCAAAAGTAATAATAAATACGAACGACATCACAAACACAAAAGAGTTGACAATAGGGCTACCGCCTTGGAAAAGTCAGTGGCAAAGTAGGTCACCGGAGGGTTTAAACCGGTTCTAGCGTACACCAAACCTCACACTTACCCTACTGTCATCCCATTAAAACAGGACAGTGTAAATAAATCCCCACCATGATCTAATCTCTAACCAACAAGGCAGCATCAATAGGTTATATAAGTAAAACACAAATATGCTCGTGTAAATATAACACAAAAAAATAACAGCCCAGAAAGCCACAATGAAGGCACTCAATGACTTGGCAGAAGCCAGAGCAACAAGAGAATAAACCATTAAGGGCACGACCAGAAAGATCATAGACAAACATCAAACGCCACCGTCTCAATGGGCTTTAGCATGCAGTACGTTGCAAAATGATAGGGTCATTGATCTGATGCCCTTTTCATCTCTAAGCGATGTTCGTGGCATCTTGAATATATTGACGTTTGTTGTAATTCAAATGCTCTTATGCAGTCCATTGCTGTGTAACTGATTGTCAGTTTTTAAAGGTGGTGATGTTGGCAGTTCATTCATGTTAACATTTATGATTTTTTCTGCATTGTTTACTGCGTGTGTGTTTCTCTTGGGTCTAAGCATGTTTTCTTGTATTGTTTCATTTTTTTGATGGAGCTTGAAAACGAACACTTAACTTTCTGCATTTTTGGTACATGTCCGAGTCTTTCAGTTTTAAATCAAAAGCATCAATTGCACTTTCCACTTTTGGCACATTTAAGTAGTTTTCTTCTTTGTTGTTCCTTTTTTTTCTTTTTGCATGTACTATGTATTTTTCTCTGTGTTATTTTGGCATCAAGATTATCATTTTCTCGAAATATACTCAAAGAAATATAAACAGATCGGACAGGGAAAGTAGCATTCAAGGAGGACAGTCAACCACAAAACACAGAAACAAACATGCAAATAGACAAACAAGAAGGCAAAAGTAATAATAAAAGCAAACGACATCACAAACACAAAAGGGTTGACAATAGGGCTACCCAGTTAGGGCTACCCAGTTTTCAGTTAGGAGTGTAAAGTGATCATGTGCCAATAGAAGTCTGATTGTTTTGTCAGAATTTGATGAGGATGTGTACTTTTTCAGAGTGTAGCGGGTCATGAAACATCTAAGTTGTTTATCAAATGCTGTACCTTTAAGCCATGTAGCTATGTTCAAATGCAACAGCTCACATGCCGCTTTTATTTAGCAAACGGTGGCCCATCCGTTTTTATTAACCATGTGATTCCAGTTCATTAAATGTTCATTAAAAATAGCCTCTAACTTCCTTGATTTTCAATTTGTTTTGAAATCAGAACACTTATTGTTGAGAACGAGTTTTATAAATTGTCAAAGCTGTCATATAATTGAGAATGAATACGCTCAATTGCCAGTTCGTTTTGTTTTATACCTTTCATAATAATTTTGAAGTATGAAGTTAGTTTGTTTTCATGTTGTTCCACTTAGTTTACAATATTATTTGTGAGTTTGTTTAAAGAGTTAATATGATTGGCTAACATTTCAACATCCCCTATTGTAGCAGTTCCAAATATCGACATTGATAACTCTCCAATGAATGGCAATAAGGCACGACGAGTTCTATTTCTGACTATCAGATCTCAGGTACAATACGCGTGATGGATTCAATAGTACTGTTTATCATAACTTCTGTTTCCTTCCTGATTTGGTTTATTTCCAGTAATACTTCATTGACAACTATACATGTTTAAGGGTCTTTGCTGGTAGATCCTGGTAAATTGATTAAATTCGTTTCGTAGCTGCACTTCAAAATGTATGAATCCATGTCTCACTACCTAGCTGCAATTGAGGTCTGGGCTCGAACAACACACCATAATTCAATCGCTGCAACTCGGTCGAGGGGAGTGCCAAATACCATTGTAGTACACAGAATCACAAGGACTATGGTAAGCTTCCGTTCACCCCATTCAACTAAAAATAAAGAAAACAAACGGATGTAGTTTAATAGCTGGTGAACGCAAAACCGTGGCCACAGTGTCTACATTCTAGCACATAGTCAGAAAACAAGATATATAGTGCAATACTCAACTCCCATTCCATTAACATACTCACACACATTCGTTCTTACGACGTACACCCTTCATTTAAATCACTCATAGTTTCTTAGAAATTTGGCTTCACCACATGAAATGTATTTTCTTAAGTGTATATAAAGAAAGATATAGAAATCGGACAGGGAAAGTAGCATTCAATGCCTACAGTCAACCATAAAACACAAAAACAAACACGCAAACAGACAAACGAGAAGGCAAAAGTAATACAAAATGCAAACGACATCACAAACACAAAAGGGTTGACAATAAGGCTTCCGCCTTGGAACGGTCAGTGGCCAAAAAGGCCACTGGGGGTTTAATATTAGTAATTGGGTTTGTTACTGACCCCCTAGAGAAATATGTGGGGTCAGTCAGATTTATAGCGGGCGAGGCGACAGCCGAGTCCGCCTATACATCTGACTGACCCCACATATTTCTGTAGGGGATCAGTAGCAAACCCAATAACTGATTTATTGCATCGAGCACCTTTTTTTAAGGCAAACGCCGATATTTAACCCATTTTAATGGAGCGTCAACGTCATTGAGACGTTCGCCCAATTTGACGTCATGACCGGTACAGTTTAAAAACATTATTAAATTTACTTATTATGTTTGTAACTAACGCCTTAAAGAACTATTTGCAAATGATTTAAACTTTGAATCGGAATTGTGATCCATATTGTTTTAGTGACCCTCTATGAAATTTACTGACCCACTATAGAATAATAGAGGGTCACCATGTGACCGCTGTAATCCAATGAAACTCCTAGGATTTTGTGCGAGGTGCAATAAACCAGGTTCTAGGGTGCACCAAACCTGAAACTTACCATATTGTCATCCCAATTAAACGGTACAGTCTAAATAAAGAAATCCCCGCCATGAAATATTCTCTAACCAACAAGGCAGCGTTAAAAGGCAATATAAGTAAACACCACGATGCTCGTGTATATATAAATAACAAAAAATCCTAGAAAGCCACAATGAAGGTACTCGATGACTTGGCAGAAGCCAGAGCAACAAGAGAATAACCCATTGAGGTCACGACAAGATCAAAGGCCACCGTCCTAATGGGCTTTAGGTAGGCGTCATCATAGGGTCCACCTCCTGTCCGGTCATCGTACAATTAAAGAGGAAAGCGTAGCGGCGAACTGTAAAAGGGTCCACCACCAAGCATGCAGTACGTTGCAAAATGATAGGGCCATAACCTCTTTTGATAAATTGTTTAACACGTTTAACAAAGATAGTATGAAAGTGATCATGACCAAAAAACTTACAAAGTTTGTATATCACATCACCATGGAAGTCAGGTTGTGATAGTCCTTGTCGCAAAAGAGTCCTTAATTTGATTTTATATTTGGAAAGAAGATCAGGGTTACGATAATACAATTTTGCAAAGTTTGTACGAAGTTTATGATAACGGTAACCCTGATGGAGTAGCTTTTTAGTTATACAATGATTACGAATATTACAATCCTCAACTCGAGTACAAGCTCTTGAAAAACGAATAAGTTGAGACACATAGACCCCATAAGAAGTTGCTCAGGGAACTTCCCCATCGAAGTGAGGATAATTAAGCATGTCAAAATTAAAATCATCTCTCTTGTCGTAGATTTTGCTAATAATTTTACCATTTTCAATAGAGAGATCTAAATCAAGAAAAGATCAGAAATATTAGCCTTGTTACCGAGAGGTGTCATTAAAGGCTTCAATAACATCTGCCTGGGTATCTGGTGAAAGACTCAACATGAAATCTCTTTTATAGCAATATAAAAACAAATCTGCGACAAGTGGTGCACAGTTTGTACTTATAGGGATACCAACAATTTGTCTATAAACGGTGGTTCCATACCTGACGAAAATATTATCTAATAGGAAAATGAATGCTTCACAAACTTCATGGCAAGTCCACATATTGTAATTATCTAAACTGCCGTTAGTAAAAAACGCTTTAATATTATTACAGACCAAAAAGGTACTATTTTCCCTAGCGAATATTTTTTGAATGAGCGCAATAAGCTTGTCTTTAATTACGTGGTGTGGTAAGGTAGTATATAGTGTAGAGAAGTCATAAGTGCTTATTAATGAAACTTGACGTTTATTGAAAATGTTATCAAGGACTTCTCCTGAATTTTTTATAGACCAACATAAATTAATCCCAGATTTTTCATAAGTTTTATCACATTGTGTACACTAACATAGTATAAACTGGGTGAATTTCACTGCCATAGAAATCTCAAGATCATTTATGATAAAAATCCTGTGTCTATCTATTCAATAAATACAATAGTCCACATATATTTGTTAAAAGACCGTATCTGGAACCTATAAAAGTGTCCGAGAGTTCATAACAGTTTATGAATGGTGTTGTTGTTTTATTTATATGATTTATTATTGCTATATGTTATACTATAGACAAGTAATCCCAGTCAAACAGTCAAGCAACACTCTTTTTTTGTTTTAATTTATCTCTGTACTTATTTCTTGACGTTAAAGTATTTATACGGACGTTTCCTACGAGTTACTATTTTCGTGTGCGTTATGTAATAATGGTGTTTCAGAGCTTCGCTGACCTTATCTTCATCAAGCCATTCCACTAGATATTGTTTTCTGACCCCTCATTTTCAATCTAAGGATTATATTTGCTGTTTGCCAATTATCCTGTTTCTATCGCTGGTTCCTTTGGTTTTTGAAGGGCTTGGCTTGGCTCTGTTTGGTCATTTTGTCTTGGTTTCTCCTTCTTGCCATCTTCTAGGTTCTGCTCTGTTTCTGCGTCAGTCCCTAGGTTTTGGTCTGTTTCTATGTCATCGTCTAAATCAGCATCCTGTTTCTCGACTGGCTCAACCACGTGTCTCTGGTTTTGTGGGTCATGATACGTCTTCAGGTGTTTTGCATTTACCATGGGCCTATGTAATATGTTTGTTTTAGAATCAGCCAATTTGTCATGCGGACCTCTCTGTCTGATGTAGTATGGACCTTTCCAGTTGTGTTGCAATTTGTGAAAATACCGTGTGTATGACTATTTACTTTGAGCAGAACTTGTTCTCCAAGCAAGACATTTTATTTCATTGCTTTAAGATCATGCCTTTCTTTACTTTCCTTTTGTGTTGTATCTGTATTTTGAGTGGCTTGTCCATGAACAATTCTCAGTCTCTCAGGCAACTGATCTATATGCACCTTTGCCTGAGGATTGAGGGCTTCTTTTGGAACTAATGTAGTATCAAAAGGTAACCTCATTTCACATCCAAACATCATTTTGAAGGGACTAAAGCCTGATGTTTCTGTATTTGGATTTGATCGCATTGCCATTAAGACAGTAGGAGAGAGTAAGTGACAATTGTTCTGATCTTTATTCACATTCATACGGAGAGTTTGGCCAATTGTAGCATTCTGTCGTTCAACACAACCATTTGCTTGAGGATGATAGCTAGCTGTTTTGTGTCGAGAGACTTTATAAATTTCACATAAACTGCATTAACGAGTTTACTTAAAACGTTTCTTCAACGGTCAGTTACTATGGAAGCGCAAGCTCCATAGCGACAAAATATTTCGTTAAGCAACACCCTAGCGATCTCTTCTGCAGTTTGTACACGCAATGGAAAAGCTTCCACCCAACGTGAAAAACTATCCACACAGACAAGAATATATTGATGTCCTGCAGTAGTTATGGGTAATGGACCTACAATGTCAATATGAACTAGTTCGAATATTTTCACTGCCGGGAGGGTGTTAAGAGGCATTGGACTGGCATGTGCATCTCTGTTAGTTCTTTGACACCTATCACATGACTGTACCAAATCAGATATCTCTTGATACATGTGTGGCCAGTAATATTTTGATTGAATTGCTGCGTATGTTTTCTTAAGACCAAAATGTCCATTGTGATCGTGAAAATCCTGCATAGCCTTTAGTCTAAGTTTCTTTGGTATTGCTGTTGGTAAGATAAATTTGTCATCAGTTTTTTCCTTACCTCGCGGTTGATACCTGTGTATCAAAATACCATCAGTAATTTCATAATATTCTGCCTGGTAAGTAACCTTGCGTGCAGTTTTTTTCATCCTCAGTAGAAAGAAATTGATAGAGATATTTGAAGTCTGAACAATGTTTCTGTAATTCAATCAGGTTATCAGTATTATCCTTTACTGTTGGGTCTGCATCTTCAAATGGCTTTGTTTCTAATGCACAGATTTCCGGACTTATGTCATATTCGATTGTTACATTCAACCACTCACTATCACCTTTGGAATATAGCTATTGTCTTGTGCTTCAGTAATGGTAGGTGGAACTGGCTGACCACAATTCTTATTATCAGATGGTGTCAAGTCATCCACCGTACCAGTATCTGGTTCATTAGGGCACTGAACGGCTCCCACAGTACTTGTTAAAGGTGAAACTGAGTGTAACTGTTCCTTATTTAAGGACAATCCAAAGTTGTACACCTGAACAATGTCTTGAGGTTGCTTTTGTTGAGCTTCCACTGTAAGGCGAGAGAAGGCATCTGCATTGTTAGATTTGCCATTACGCCATATCACTTTATAATTAAAGCCTTGCATGGTCAATGCCCACCTAGCCAATCTGCCATTTGAGGAAATTGACACTGAGTTGAAACAAGTAAGAGTTTTATGATCAGTTAAAATAGTGAATGGTATACCAGTTGAGAGGTATGACTTATATGTTTTAACCCCGGCAATGATTGCTAGACACTCTAATTCAGAAACAGAGTAGTTTTTCTCAGATCCGTGTAAAGCACGACCACCGTACTCTATAACCTTTTCTTTATTGTTTTCATCTAGTTGACCTAATATGAAACCAAGACGTGAACTGGATGCATCACATGTAAGAATACAAAATTTAGTCCAATCTGGGAATGCTATAATAGGTGGAGATGTGAGAGCTTGCTTAAGCTTGTTCAACGCATTTCCACAGTCCTGTGACCAATGGAAAGCTGTGTCCTTTTTCAGTAAGTTAAATATGGGTGCACACAATTTACTACAGCCGGAAATAAACTTTTTATAATAGTTTGTAAGCCCAAGTAAAATGTTGACCCCTTTTTAATCTTTTGGTGCTGTTAAGTTTAACATTTTTTCAACCTTTCTCTGATCCGTTTCGATTCCATCTTTACTGATAGCATGACATAGATAGTTCAGTTTATTCTGGGCAAAGTAACACTTTTGTGGTGAGAGTTTCAAAACTGCCTGTCTTAAGCGGTTAAAAACCTCCGCAAGGTGTTGGAAGTGTTCATTGAAAGTGGATGAGAATATAATCACATCGTCGACATAGCAAAGAACATACTTCCAGGAAATACTTCTCAGATCCTTCATATGTCATAAGGCTTTGAAATGTAGAGGGAGCTCCTGACAATTCAAATGGCATGGTTTGAAATTCAAAGATTCCATCGTAGGTAATAAATGCAGCTTTTGGTTTACTCTCCTTATCGAGGGGTACCAAAAAGCTTTGCCTAAGTCTAGGAAAGTAAATAATTGAGCATTAGCTTCTCCTGTGGCATCAAATATGTCAGAAAGGCGAGGAATCGGATATGCCTGTGGTATACTTATTTTATTTTAGCTTTCAGTAATCAACAGCAAACCTATATTCATTTGTAATAGCCCTTTTAACCAGTACAACTGGAGAGTGCCAGTTCAAATTGCTTTCTTTGATATTCCGTGAGTTGGCATCATGTCATCAATTTGCCTCTTGGTTTTCCTACGTAAATCTAGAATTTTATTTCCTTTTAACCGTATGTCTTGGTCGGTTGGGTTTATTAATCGTAATACATCACTGCCCTTTTTAACCTTTACTAAACATTTTGCACCCATAATAGTTTGATTTAAAAGATTTTTCAAAGGTTCTAAAAGTATTTCTTTATTTGCGTTTACCCTAGCAATTTTGACCTGAACATTAACTTCCGAATGAGCCTGAATAACTGTGGGTTTTATGTGTTTACATTACAGACTTTCAAACCATCTTGAATTATCATCCGTTTTGACTCCATCTTTAGGTCTACTTTGTAAGCTTCCATGAAATCGAAACCTAAAATCAATGAATGGTGAAGATCCTTAATAATGTAGAATGGAGGGGTAAGTTTAGGCCTTCGAAATTTATATCCAGACTAACAATACCCAGTATATCATGATGAGTACCACATACACCAACTATTGATGGAATTTTACATAGGATAATATTTAGTTTTTGATTGGGAAAGGTTTTATCTAAAAATGATTCCGAAATACAACAAACTGAAGCTCCTGTGTCACACAATGCATTAGTTCGTTTTTCATTTATAGATACACTCATAGTATTTTTTGTCATATAAGCCGCAAAAGTAGGATATATGGGAGGACAATCTATTTTGTGGCCCTTTTCTTGGTTTATTTGTACTCCTTATTTTCATCAGCAAATTGAACATTTTTTGTTATTATACCACCGTTGCTGGAAATGTTTATGTTTTTAGCATCATGTTTGGGAAGATTTATGTTTTTAGCACCATTTTGTAACAGCGTTGGCTGTGGGGTTAACCTAACATGCTTAGTGACATTGTTGTCCACTGTGTCTATGTGCTCATCCACTAGATTGACAGAATCGTTCCTGTGGACAGGCGCGTATCCCTATTGCCTACGGTTATCAGACCAACAGAGTGATCCCTACGGTTAGAGTTACCATCTTGCGATTTCCTTTGTTTCCACTGAAACATTTATTACCAAAATGGTTTGGTTTACCACATAAGTAACAGATTTGTCCCTTTGCTCTACAAGAGGTTGTCGAAAAGCACCTACCCCCAATTCTTGTAAATCCGTCGTTCCCCGGTCGCTTGTGGTTATTGGTGTGTGGGTACGTCTTTGTTGATGTTCCATGTTGGTTGATAATTTGGCCACAGCTGCTGTCAGTACATCCATGGTAGCTTCCAACTTTGAGGGCAACGTGGTCGTATGCACTTCTGGTTGGCGAAGTGCTTCATATTGTAAACATCTAAGTTTACTACTCTGTCCTTTTTATATTTTGTACTTAGAAGGTCTTTTAACTCTGCTATATTAGCAGGTGGAGTAGCCAAAGATTTAAACCACAACCTTGCTGTGCCTTCCAAATGTCAGGCTAGTGTGGCTAGCGCTTGTTCATCCTTAAGACCTGTACACGCTTGATACTGATCAAACCTCCTTAAATAGGATGTGATGTCCTGCGAACCTTCCCCTTTAAACGTTTCTAAACGGAAGTCACCCGCCATTGAAAATGCAGTTGTGCTGGTGGCTGTTGTTTCACGACTAGGTGTTGTACTGCTGTTGTTGCTGTTCTTGATGTTCGAGACCCGAATGTAGATTGTAGTTGGACGGTCTCGACGTTATCGGCATTACTCGGGATTATGAAAATGTAGATGAATGTTAACAGTTTTATTGTTTATGCAGGATATTAAGTTTATCCAAATGTCTACCATAAGCCATTAAATAATCAACTTGGCATTCCTGTTAACTTATATCTACTACTAATCGCCAGTAGCTAAACATAATTATATTTACGGTTAACTCGGTTAATATCTCCAGACGGGCTTCATTAGTTATAACGAAAGTCATATTATTCGTGTCATTCGTGTCATCCCACAGGGATTGTATACATTTATAGATTCAATGTTTCCTTAAACACGTGTTTAACTGTATCAGGCATTTACTAGCCTTTCATAACATGCGCGTCTTCTCACAGAAGACATGTTGCAACATATACGGGATTCCTGCGTTTTTAAATTCATTTATGTGGCATTTAATATTATGTATATCACAGACATATATATATATACGAGGTTTGTTAGTGTGCTTAATACACACAGACGACACCGAAAGAAGAGTGATTTAGTCAAACTGTGTCAATTTAAAAATAGGTCAATAACATACTCACTTTATATATGTTATGATCATGCACTGTGTGTTACTGTTACTGTCTCCAAAAAAGAAAAACGACATTACTTATATAATATTCCAAATTAACATCAGATAAAAACCCGAAAGAAGGAACTGGAAAATAACATTTTGAATGTTATTCTCTGCCGGAAAGGCAGCGACACTTATATGGTTTTCATAATTGCACATGGTAAGGTAGCAATGAACAGTTTCTTTGAGTTTTTCACGTTGATAACGCAATCTTTTAATTACACATGGTAGCAGTGAACAGTCTATCTGTGTTGTAATGCACGCTAACGCACACGCATCCCTTACATGTGAACAATCTTTGCTGATACGTACTTCTAGCATGTCGTGCTACAAAGGTGAATATGTAATTAATATGTAACGCATGTCAAGGATTTGACGCGAGGTCGTCCACCTTCATTTAAAATGTTTGGTAGGAAGAATTGATGGTAAAAAATGGGAAGAAAGTGTCTGGTAAGAAACAAACGGTGGCATGTTTACGTCTTCGTGACAGTTTTTTTATTTTTTTTTCTATTTTTATTTTTCAGTATTGTTTTAACACACGGACTTGTTATTATGTTAAACTTTGTTCTCATTTCCTAGCCAGATATACTGCTACTTTCTCTTGGCAGCTATTTTACGCTTGCGTAAAACCTTGCTTGTGTTCTACTGTAAGTATCGTATTATATCAATAAAAAAAAACGCGGTATCAGTATTTTTGCCAGATGCCGATCTCATGGTCTTAATTGAACAACATAACAGATACTAAGCCTAGTTGTCTAACGGAGCTATAATAAATCAAGTTTTGATAATATCCAAATACTCTCTAATCCGGTCTTATCCGGCACAATGTCCGTAAGATGTGTCCCGCTTTCCAGCTCTAAATAAACTTACAATGGCAGAGAGTGTAATTAAAATTGACATTTACCGGATTTGTCTTCAAGTTGATTAATTTCATTTTTTTATATTTACAGACGCAGTGCTTGTCTATGAGAGTTAAACATTGTTATTTCCCTTTGTTTCTGTTTACCAAATAATATAGTTTAATATACCATTGCTTGTCTATATATTTGAGGGTTGTAGATAAAGAAAGGCAACACATTTAATTCAGTTGTTCAATGTTAAAACAATCACATTGCTATGATTTCTTGCTAACATAGACTGCATTTGCACATGTTTTTGCTTCTTTTAACAGTATGTCAGTCGTTTCAAGTTATTTATTTGAATATAAATGCACTTCAATCGCGAAGCCATTGCCATCCATAGTCTGAAGTACTTTTGCGGTGACAATAGGGTAAGAGTGCGATTTGGTGCACCCTAGAACCTGGTTTAAACACCCCGCGGCATTGTTTGCCATTTGCCGTTTCAAGGCGGTAGACCTATTGTTAACCCTTTTATGTATGTGATGTCAAACCTTGCCTTGTTTTGTTACATGTTTGTATTTATTGTTTGTTTCTATGCGTGTTTTGGGTTGACTGTGGTTCTTGAATGCTACATTTCCCGTTCGACCTTTATATATACGATTATGCAACACAAACTCGGCTTCGGACCAAATAATTTCGTAAACTATAATTAAAGTGGACCGAACATGATGCCTTACAAAGCGCCTCCATATTTTACATGAACTAAGCAAGTCATGATGTTGTTTATGTCTTTTTGGAGTGACACATCCACAACTGTTTCAGAGTGCCTCCAGATACTTTATATTGTGGCTAGCAAGTTGATGATGTTCAGTGTTGCCGAATAATATATTAATTGTTATTTCACTGACACTATGGTTACCAAAATATGATATTACATATTCCCTAGGCTGCTATAATATATATTTCCTTATAATAGTAATCTAATAATTCCTAATTCATAATGTCACTGGCTGAAACGTCTTTACTATATATCGTCACTATTCAGAAACATGGGTAGAGTTCATAATTATAATATTAATTTGATATAACCACAAGGACCACAATACATTAACACATTAAAATTAGCACCTCTTTTTATTAGTCCAGTATTATTTGGACTTTAAATCGACTGCATTTAATGACATACTATAACTATTGACCTTTTGATTTAGTCTTCGTCGTTTTAATTTGTCTTCGTTTCACTACGATATGTTCTAAAAAATATAATTTGTGCAATATAATCAACAATTACTTATGTGTATGGTAAGAACCAATATGTAGAAAAACCAACGGGACGGCGCTAGGTTTACACACGGTCATGTTTACCGTGTCTCCACTTATAGTAAGATTGAAAAAAACCCAAAACATTACGAACCAGACGTTGCTTTCTTTCTTTAATAGTTTTCTGGGTCATAACAAATCATTGCATACACATGATCTTTTGACTGAAAAGTTGACCATAAATTTGATTCTAATATATACCTGAACCGGTTTGTACTTTTTGGTAATATTTACAATCTAAGAGAATGATACTGAACGTAATTCCAGACCAGACATCCGTTGCTAAATTTGCATTAATTGATCTTTAACTTTTGTGCCGTTTGGCGACCCTAACATGTTAACCTGCACATCTAATAAATATTGTTATTTTGACACACCACAGGGATTGTGTGACTTCCACTCTCATACTCTTTCATAGATGCTTTAAACCCCCATAGACCGTTTTGTCAGTGACCTGTTCCAAGGCGTCATCCCTATTGTCAACATTTAATATTTTCGGTATTGCATACTTTGCTTCCATTTTTCTCCTTGATAGTGTTGTTGTTACATTTCTTGTTTAAGTTATATAATCGCTGTTTTAAAAGGTATTCAATAAATACTGAAAAGTGGATCCCTTCGAAGCAACAAACTCAAACAAGAGATAAAGTATTAGACTCAGTTTTATCAATTTGTTTTGTGATAGCTTTAGATATATATTTGACTCATACTTTTACATACAAATGAAACAAGACATTTAATAACTAAAATGAAATCGAATTACATTAAGTGTAATGAATCCCAATAGATATGTTCATATTGTATTTATATATGAAAACAAATGCATGATATGTTCGGAAAAAAGACATTCTCAGGAAAATATGTTTTTCTTCAAAACGTTACCGAAGAGCATGTACTTCCAGAAAATAAAATAATAATAATAAAAAAACAACATACATCACCATATTTATTTTCGAAAAAAAGTTATTGTAAACAAAACAACTGTCTTCAACCATGTTAACTGTTAAGTTCTACATATCCTTTTTTTTATTGAAATCGATAGATAGTTTATAGTCATCAGTCATCAAGTCAGAAATATTTAATGTTTCAAGTTAATTCTTACCTTTCAGAAAGGCATTTGTACGCTAAGTATGAAAAAGCTATATAGCGGCTAAACCAATAAATTTATCCGTGGTCTGATTTTAGTGCATTCACGCATGTCTTCACTATGCAACAGTTTATTAGGTTTATTATAATTCACTATGCAACAGTTTATTAGGTTGATTATAATTCACTATGCAACAGTTTATTAGGTTTATAATAACTATAATATTAAAGCATACAGGGCTTTTTTACCTTCTGTAGCAGCAGCAGTCTCTCAGAATTTGATGAAAAGCATTAATCAACGTCACAGTTAGTTATTTTTGTGTTCAGAGTTAGTTATTTAGCAATTTTGAATATTCTTTCACTGTGAAATCCTGATCTTTCACCCACATACATGTAATACAGAACCATAATGTAGTCTGACAGAAATTAATAACTAGACATAATGTACGCAGTATGATGAACATTTATTATCGACGCAATACGTTTATGTAATTGCAAGAATGGCTATATAACTAACTTAATAAAGGAAACCATCAGAAACAAGCACATATTATATTTTTTAATTTCAGATTGGAATTGAAGACAAATGACCTATGCACGGAGGGTAATGAGTCTGTCTAAGCTTAATGGCTTGAGGATGTATACTCATCATGAATGTAATTGGAAATAAGTACTTATAGCAGCTTAAACAGCATTTTAAACCCATCTGTAGCAAACAAAACAACAACGTCAGCGTTTATTTTCGATTGAGATAATTTGATTGCTACGTGCAAATATCATAAGTGTGTGTGTGTAATTCTAAGGTTTATAGTCCGTCCGCCAACGAACACGTCAAGGTATACCTGACGCGATGGGCACAATAGAGTATCTTTGTGCTTACTCATATAAGCTTAACTTCATCTACTGTTCAATAAGCCAACGATTTTCTATATTTTCAGACACACTTTTACTAATAATATATTGAATTTATATCAGCGAAATGCTCATTGTAAGTGGTAAATAAAACATTTTGCTTAAACAATAATTATGATTATCGATAATTTTTTACTACCGTTTATGAAGAGTATCAATTAAATTGAGACTGCAATATTTTTTGGTATTTAACGTGTTCGACGATTTCCAAATTTCTCCTTTGATACTTTTTTTATATTAGCACACTATCAAATCTAAAGTAAGCTATCTGATATTTCCTATGTAATGTGTTTGCTGTCCTAGCTACAAGGATGAGCTGGTACTGATAAGCCCTATCACAACGTAGTTTTGCTATGCCATATTTAATTCTAAACTGACTTGTTAAAGCTAATCATATCAGTTTGCATATCACTGCATGTGTGTTAGTGGTGACCTATTTACAGTTCACCACCATGCTTTCCTTTTAGAGTGTGCGATGACTGGACATATTGTGGACCATATGATGACTTCTACTTAAATCTTAAGATGGCGGTAAAGTTGATGTTTGTCTCCAATATTTTCCTGTCGTGACGTTAATGGTTTAATCTCCTGTTTGCTCTTACATCTGCCATGTCAACGAGTGCTTGCTTTGGAACTGTATTGGCGTTTGATTTCATATTCATGTATACATGCATAGGACAATAAACAAAAGAACTGAACATGATTACTATTTTGCCTCTGTACTATCCTTATAATTTGTCAGACCCTGGTTATGAAGCAATTTAGGTAAACATCTTTATAATTTGTCGGACTCTGGTTATGAACAATTCAGGTAAAAAGCCTTATATTTGTCAGACTGGTTTTGAAGCAATTAAGGTAAACATCCTTTATTTTGTCAGACTGGTTATGATGCAATTTATGTTAAAAAAAAACGAGTATGGAAAGTAACATTTGGAAATCGCCTAACGCGATTAATACAAAAGATATTTGCAGTCTCGGTTTAATTGAGACTGTTATGAACGGTAGTGAAAAGTGCTTGCTACCGTTGACGCCCTCTAGCCCCGGGTTGAACAGAACTCACTATTTAAAATAAATGTCAATAGTACCCAAAGCAATCTCGAAGATGGTATGCATATGACGGTGAACATTGAATCTTCAATGAGGTATTTTCACACCATTCCACGGCCAGCGGCGTATGGTCCTAGTTTCTAACAAAATGCTTTGCCCTAAACGAGAAAACAATAGGCGAAATAAAAAAATGAAATTTAGTTGGGAGCAGATGTTACGTAACACAGGTAACAAGAAGACAAAAGACTAAATTATTAAAAAGCAGGCAACATATCGTAAGGTTGATTAAACAATAATCCGAATCTGAGTCTTAAAGTCTGGAGTAGTGGAAACACATATTCGAAATTTAAGTAGGAAAACAAAAGTATTTGAGAATGTGCCACCGATATCTGTAAATTAATATCGCGCTCAGCGATCTCCAAAGATCGGAATGAACAACAGTTCTGATATTGCAAGCACGGGAGGACGTTTTACAGCCGCCACACTTAATAATTTGTCAGACTCTGGTTATGAAGCAATTTAAGTTAAAACGTCACCATAATTTACCTTATCACATTCATTTTAAATCTTAAGAACGCTCCGCGAGTAGAGCATATGCCATCCAACCTTTAATATAACATTGAACATACATATTTTCCAGGAATTGTCAATTAGTATAACAAGATTATCATTTTCAATCCCCCGTGGTTCATACGTTCTAATATGAGGTAATTAGATAATGTTAATTATGTTGGAAGTGCATTGAACTCATACGATACAGTATAATATCTAAACATATATGTAAATGTCGAACAGCCTTCCAAACAAGATGGACTTTAAACAACAAGTATATGGACAATTTGAATTTTCAGTGTCAGGCATCCCGGACAAAACAGGTTGACAATAAAGATTCTAAACGAGAGATATACTACATATAAAGTAAGTAAGTAAGTAAGTGAGGAAGTAAGTAAGTAAGTAAGTAAGTAAGTAAAAGTAAGTAAGTAAGTAAGTAAGTAAGTAAGTAAGTAAGTAAGTAAGTAAGTAATTAGGTAAGTAGGTGAGGAAGTAAGTAAGTAAGTAAGTAAGTAAAAGTAAGTAAGTAAGTAAGTAAGTAAGTAAGTAAGTAAGTAAGTAAGTAAGTAAGTAAAGTAAAGTAAGTAAGTAAGTAAGTAAGTAAGTAAGTAAGTAAGTAAGTAAGTAAGTAAGTAAGTAAGTAATTAGGTAAGTAGGTAGATAGGTAGGTAGGTCGGTCGGTCGGTCGGTCTGTCGGCCGGTCGGCCGGCCTGCATGCAGGCAGGCAGGCAGGCAGGCAAGCAAGTGAGCGAGCGAGTGGGTGAGTAAGTAAGTAAGTAAGTAAGTAAGTAAGTAAAGTAAGTAAGTAAGTAAGTAAGTAATTAATTAGGTTAGTAGGTTGGTAGGTAGGTAGGTATGTAGGTAGGTCGGTCGGTCGGTCGGTCGTCGGTCGGTCGGTCGGTCTGTCGGCCGGTCGGCCGACCCATGCAGTCAGGCAGGCAGGCAGGCAGGCAGGCAGGCAGGCAAGTGAGCGAGCGAGTGGGTGAGTGAGCGAGTGAGTAAGTTAGTAATTAAGTAAGTAAGTAAGTAAGTAAATAAGTAGGTAAGTAGGTAAGTAAGTAAGTTATTATGCTTGAACTACGCAAGATCAGTTATGATATTTGCATTATCAACTGTATATTGTTGAAAATGACACTGAACAAATATTAAATTTAAACGATATTTTATTTTATATACAAAAAAAAGAAAGAGCAATGCAATTTATACGAATCTAATTGAATTGTCTATTATAAAGGAACGGGCACATTTTGTAAGTCCTGTCAGTGAAAGGGGAGCGCATTACACATAGTGGATCCATCAGTAGGCGACATGTTTGTGGTCTACCAAAAACTGGAATGGGGATCTAATTTTGATCTAACTAATAGTCTGAACTAGTTTACAGTTCCATCCCAGTCTAACTCAAATCTACGAACGCTTAATATACAGTCCAATGTGTGTATTTTACAACAGTTGGCAACATTGTAACAAGCAACTTACTCTCAAAGCCCTAAAGACATGACGTCTTAACAAACCCGCCATGAGGTACATCGTTAATCATGAGAGTTCACAGTTTTGTCTATATAATCGTAGCTATTTCTAAAACTTGATAACGTTGCAGTCTAGCTGGCAGTCTAGACAATTACACTATGTGGACTTGCCAAGAAGTGTGTGAATCACTTATATTCCTATTCCTGTTAGATATAATGTTCGTCAGGTATGGAACAGTGTAATATGTTAAAGTCAAATTCGAATTTTTGCTCTGCATTTTTCAAGAGCATCTAACATACGTGACGTTCTGTACAAAATAAAAACATAATTATAAGATAAACAGTTAAATTGTCAAGAACAGAAGCCAGAAATCAACAATTATTTTTATCAATAAAATAATGAAAATTGATACTTTCTTGAAACTTTGCTGTACGACATACGCCCTTGTTGGTTTTTTAAATATAACTTAGTATTTTGACTGTTACTTGTGATGCACAGGCTTCATAACCTCTGCTCCCACCTAAATTCCATTTTGTTTATTTCCCTCTTGGGGGCATATAATTTTGTTAGATACTGGGACCATACGCCACTGGACATGGAATTATGGCAGTAAAATTAGCATGTTCACCGCCATATACATGCAGTCTTAGGGAAGGTTAAAATTCTGGTTTATTGATTTTAGGAATATTGAGTTCTGCTCAACTCGGGGCTAGGGGGCGTGAACGGTAGCAAGCATATTTCACTACCGTTCATGAACAGTCTCAATCAAACCGAGACTGTAATATTTCGTATTTATCGTGTTCGGCCGTTTTCAAAGGTCCACTTTAATACTCTTTTATATACTGAAAGGAAAAAGAAACGCATAATGGGTATTTCCGCTATATATTGTATGTTTAACATGCTACTGCTAATCGAATGGTAAAGGGCGACATAAGGCCTGTCATTTTGGAAAGAAGGTTTAAACAGCACCGAACACACAAATGGGGTTAGCCCGTTAAAGTTTCATTATCGACAGAATGCGCATTTGGCTCAAGCAGGTGAGCAAACTTAGGCTTTAAACGTTGCAATCTCTTAACATTAAACACAATACTGAAATGGCTTGACTGTTTCAAGCGAAACTTCAACATTTATGAATTTGTAGTAACAAAGTATACTTTGATTAAAAGGTCTACTATATGACAGAGTTGTCCTTGCTGTAATAAGTTGTAGCCCCTTTTTGAGATATATCTGGAATATAACGTGGAATTAGGTATGTATAATAGTATAGGCAATATTTTCATTATGCGTTTCTTTTTCCTGTCAGTATATATAGGTTAATTCATAAAAAGGTCCGTCTGTGGCGTTGGTGAAAATATAGAGTACATGTATTTGTTTTTTTGGTTGTTGCTGAAATCATTTCTAACACAGAAGTTGATTTATAGAACGGTTTGTTGACTGCGTATATTGTATTCCATCAGCGACTGTTTCCGAATACAGTATAATATGTTAATACTTATTTGTAACATACCATACAGTACATTAGCTTATGATAACGGCAGGCTGAATGATATCTTTCACATTGATAACTATTCATGTTATCTCCTGCATATATCTGTAAAACAAGAACATCTACATGTCTGTCGTAACAACATATATCAATGCAACCATGTTGTATACTGTATCTAATACATTGATAAATAGTTGTCCTGAATGGCGTTGTGTTAGACTGATTATAAATGGTAGAGGTTAATGTTAAAATTAGAAGACTATAGTGATATTTTGAAAAGGGATTTGAAAATGGTTAATGCTTTATTTTAGAACCGTGCTTGCGGATTTGGCATTATTTACAACAGCATCTGCTACTTATGTTCTCTTGTTTATGTTGCTTCCAAGGGATCCCCTTTTCAGCATTTATTGACATTCACACAAGTGTACTTTTGATCCCGTGTGTCTCCCAGTCTACAAGTCAACAGAGTTATTTCTTACTGGTCCTTTAGGATCATCAAGCTTTATCTTATCTGGGGCTAGGGGCGTGAGAAATACTGCACCATCTATTACCTCTCATGAACACTCAGTAGAACCGAGTCTGTTACTTTTCTCTTTGATTATGTTTGTTCCTTCCAAAGGAACCCATTTGCAATATTTATATTATGAGTATTTTTGTTAAGCAGCATTTAGTGAATGCTACATTTCATGTTACACCTTTGTAAAGTTACTGTTACATGTATGATAAATCTAGTACCATTTACCGATAAATTATTTCATCTTATATAGCATTTCTTGGCGAAAGCGGTTCGCTTATCGGCAGTCTGTTTTGTGAAGAAAAAATGATGTTCGATTTTCTCCTTTCTTACTCTTTTTATATAATTATCACAGTAACGTTGCCTGTGCACTGTGGCGGAGGGAAAAACGTCTCCCCGTGCATGCCTGTGCACTGTGGCGGAGGGAACGTCTCCCCGTGCATGCCTATGCACTGTGGCGGAGGGAAAAACGTCTCCCCGTGCATGCCTATGCACTGTGGCGGAGGGAAAAACGTCTCCCCGTGCATGCCTATGCACTGTGGCGGAGGGAAAAACGTCTCCCCGTGCATGCCTATGCACTGTGGCGGAGGGAAAAACGTCTCCCCGTGCATGCCTGTGCACTGTGGCGGAGGGAAAACGTCTCCCCGTGCATGCCTATGCACTGTGGCGGAGGGAAAAACGTCTCCCCGTGCATGCCTATGCACTGTGGCGGAGGGAAAAACGTCTCCCCGTGCATGCCTATGCACTGTGGCGGAGGGAAAAACGTCTCCCCGTGCATGCCTATGCACTGTGGCGGAGGGTAAAACGTCTCCCCGTGCATGCCTATGCACTGTGGCGGAGGGAAAACGTCTCCCCGTGCATGCGTATGCACTGTGGCGGAGGGAAAACGTCTCCCCGTGTATGCCTATGCACTGTGGCGGAGGGAAAACGTCTCCCCGTGCATGCGTATGCACTGTGGCGGAGGGAAAACGTCTCCCCGTGCATGCCTGTGCACTGTGGTGGAGAGAAAAAAGTCTCCCCGTGCATGCTATCAGAACTTTTAATTAATCCGATCATTGTAGATAGATGAGCCCGATATTTATTTACAGATATCGAGGTACATTTTAAAATACTATGTTCTCTTACTTTCATTTCGAATAGGTGGTTCCACTACTCCAGCCTTTAAAGGCCTTGAGTATTGTTTAACACCATAAGGTGTGTTGGCCCCTTTTTAATTTAGTATTTTGACTATTACTTTTGATATGCAGACTTCATAACCTCTACTCCCAACTAAATTCCATTTTATTTATTTCGCCCGTTGTTTTCTCATTTAGAGCAAAGCATTTTGTTAGAAACTGCGACCATATGCCGCTGGCCATGGAATCGTATGAAAATACCATATTGAAGGTTCCATGTTCACATTCATATGCATTCCATCTTCGAGATGGCTCACATCTTTGTAATTTTGACATTTTAAATATTGAGTTCTGCTCAACCCGGGGGACATGAGAGGTAGATAGCATTTTTCATTAAAATAATCATGAACAGACTGAATCAAACCGAGACTGCAATATTTTTGTATTAATTTTATCGTGTTGTGCCATTTCCAGATTTCTTCTTTTATACTATGTTTAACAGTTGTATTTGTCATTACACCGATCTGTCGTGTTCAAGCCACGCTCGAGCCAGTGGTAGAGGCGTAAGGGGTCTTGCACCTTATATTACCTCACATGAACATATTCAATAAAAGTGATTCTGCTACGGGTGTGTTCATAGCTTCCAAGGGATCCCATTTTCAATGTGTGTTGTCATTCGCACTTGCGTTCGTTTTGTGCTCTATTGCTGCTGTAAAAAGTTGCACCGAATACGAATCAGTAGTATTGTTTTTTACTGCTTTTCTGGGACCAGTCTAATCATTGTGGCTTTAAAATAGAATACCACAAGTATAACAATCATGCCAGAATAAATTCAGATCAGATGTCATATTTGTTTCCTCTTTAAAAAGAAGCACTATGATAAAAAATAAATTAACAAAATCCTTAACCGAAACCAATGAAGTTTAAAAATTGCGCCAATGTTGGTTGGCGATTTTCGTTTGTTATCAATGTAAAATTATTTATATATAACTTTTGAATACTTACATGAATGCATTTAAAGTGAGATAATATGTCGTGATATCACCGCACTGTGCATGTCATATATCTTTTTACAATTTACACAGTTTCTTATCTTTTGGTTATTATGTCTGTAGCTCATTACCTGCACATAGCATAACGTTAAAAGTGGCAAACAAGTTCACGCCTTACTTACACGTATTAACTTTTATAATGCTAACCTCTCTTTACTTCCTCCGAGACATAGGTTTTCCTTTCGTAATTTTAAAACGGGAATTCAGGAGTTTCATAATAAAATTGTTTTAGTTCCTGCAGATAAAGCAGCTAATAATGTAATTATTGTTTGACGCCTGCATTACGTCAAAGTTTTATCTCTGGAACTCGGCAGCACCAATTCGTATACTCCAGTTAATTCTACTGAGGATGATGCTGTTTCCGCACATATCACTCGGTGCACTACTTTCAAGGCTGGTGTAAAAGATAAGCAAAATAAACTGCCTACCATGTACTGGATTCCTAAATTACATAAAATCCATATAAGGCTCGCTTTATTTCTAATGCTAGTGCCTGCACCACAACAAACATCTCCAAACTTTTAACTTCTTGTCTTACTGCCGTTAAAGATCACGTTAAACTATATTGTGATAAAACTTATGAAAACTCTGGGATTAATTTATTTTGGTCTATAAAAAATTCAGGAGACGTTCTGGATAAAATGTTCAATAAAGGTCAAGTTTCATCAATAAACACTTATGACTTCTCTACACTATATACAACTATACCTCATCACCTTATTAAAGACAAGCTAATTTCTCTTATTCAAAAAACATTCGCTAGAGAAAATACTACATTTTTGGCTTGTAATACTATTAAAGCGTTTTTTACTAACGGCAGTTTAGACAATTATACTATGTGGACTTGCTATGAAGTTTGTAAAGCACTCATCTTCCTATTAGATAATATTTTCGTCAAGTATGGTACCACCTTTTATAAACAAATTGTTGGTATCCCTATGGGTACGAACTGTGCACCACTTGTCGCAGATTTGTTTTTATTTTGCTATGTAAGAGATTTCATGTTGAATCTTTCACCAGATACCCAGGCAGATGTTATTGAAGCTTTTAATGACACCTCTCGGTATCTGGATGACATACTGAACATTGACAACCCTTTCTTTCCAACTATGGTTGATAATATTTATCCTCTAGAACTTCGGCTTAATAAAGAAAATATATCTGATAACAACGCTTCTTTTCTTGATTTAGATCTCTCGATTGAAAATGGTAAAATAATTAGCAAAATCTATGACAAGAGAGATGATTTTAATTTTGACATTGTTAATTATCCCCACTTGGATGGGGATGTTCCCCGAGCAACTTCTTATGGGGTGTATGTGTCTCAACTTATTCGTTTTTCTAGAGCTTGTACTCGAGTTGAGGACTTTAATATTCGTAATCTTCGTATAACTAAAAAGTTACTCAACCAGAAATTACCGTTACCATAAACTTCGTAAAACCTTTGCAAAATTTTATTATCGTAACCCTGATCTTCTTACCAAATATAAATGTAATTTAAGGACTCTTCTGCGACAAGGACTATCACAACCTGACTTCTATGGTGATGTGATTTATAAACTTCGTAAGATTCTTGGTCATGATCACTTTCATACTATCTTTGTTAAACTTGTTAACAAGTTTATCAAAAGAGGATATGACCCTATCATTTTGCAACGTACTGCATGCTTGGTGGTGGACCCTTTTACAGTTCGCCACTATGCTTTCCTCTTTAATTGTACTATGACCGGACAGGCTGTGGACCCTATGATGACGCCTACCTAAAGCCAATTGGGACGGTGGCGTTTGATGTTTGTCCATGATCTTTCTTGTCGTGCCCTTAATGGTGTATTCTCTTACTGTTCTAACTTCTGCCATGTCATTGAGTACCTTCATTGTGGCTTTCTAGGCTATTGTTTTTTTGTATTATATTTACACGAGCATATATATTGCCTATTGATGCTGCCTTGTTGGTTAGAGATTAGATCATGGCGGGGATTTCTTTATTTACACTGTCCTGTTTTAATGGGATGACAGTAGGGTAAGTGTGAGGTTTGGTGCACCCTAGAACCGGCTTAAACCCCAAGTGGCCTACTTTGCCACTGACCGTTCCAAGGCGGCAGCCCTATTGTCAACCCTTTTGTGTTTGTGATGTCGTTTACTGTTATTATTACTTTTGCCTTCTTGTTTGTCTGTTTCCATGTTTGTTTCTGTGTTTTGTGGTTGACTGTCCTCCTTGAATGCTACTTTCCCTGTCCGATCTTTTTATATTTCTTTTTACACGCGTGTACGCAATTTGAATTTATTTGACACAAGCCGTTCTAAACGCCTCGTATAATCCTAATTTCTAATCTGAAGAAAAAGGATTTGTCTATGGTGGTTTTGATAAGCAGTGCACCATGTAATCATATGATTAAAAGTAATGAAGAACCATAATGACAGAAATTAATGATGACATTGTATGTAATATGATGGACCTGAACAGTTTGCAATAAATTGGTGGAAAATATCACAATCTTCTTTATAATACGTTCAATAAAGGAAACCATCAGAAACAGGAACATGTATATTTAATTTCAGAATGAAATTAAAAACTAACGACCTATGAAAGGAAAGTATTGAGTTTGCCTGAGCTTGATGGGTAAATTTTTCGATTCGATGGTTTCACTACTCCGGCCGATAAAGTTTAACCACCTGTAGGATATGTTTTCTGCTTTTTAATTTAGTCTTTTGACTGTAACTTGTGATGCGCAGGCTTCATAACCGCTGCTTCTAACTAAATTCCATTTTATTTATTTCGCTCTTCGGGGCATAGAATTTTGTTAGATACTGGGACCATTCGCCGCTGGACATGGAATTATGACATTAAAAGTAGCATATCCACCGCCATATGCATGCCATCTTCGGGAAGGTTAAAATTCTGTACTATTGATTTTATGAATGTTGAGTTCTGCTCCAACCCGGGGCTAGGAGGCGTGAACTGTAGCAAGCATATTTCACTGCAGTCTCAATCAAACCGAGACAGCAATATTTCCTATACTCATTGCGAAAATCAGCTGTGATCGAAATGTTGATTAAGGTCCACTAAATAAATTATGATTATTTAGTGGACCTTAATCAACATTTCGAACACAGCTGGTGCAAAGAAAAGTACAACAACGGGTAAGCATGTAGTTCGATTGATATATTTGATTCCTACTTGCATATATCATATTAAATTTTGCTTTCTCATACATATTTATTTAAACGTTATCAATTGTTTAATGGAATTTTGTTTGATTATTTAACCTGGTAATAATAATTATGAGAATATATACACTAAATATAATCAAAAACCGACTATATCATTATTTAAACGTCACGCTGAGTTTATAGTACTGAATATGACAGAAAACAAAAGAACTAACAGCAATAATCCGTAGCTTTACTCTATTTATAAGTTGATGATTCTGGTTTTGAAACAATTTAAATAACACAATTACCGGAATTTACATAATCAGTTTCGATTTATCGTTAAGAACTTTCCGTAAGTAGGGATTATTGCATACGCATGTACAATGTGACAGGATTCCCCATAATGTCGTGTTTGTATGACATGTTGTAAAATCATTGTACTGGAACTACTATTTTGCATACTGGTCATGGATTGGTGAAAAAATACAGGGCATGTATCATATGATGTAAACATTATAGTATTTGTGCTTGATTGTGAAACATTTCCACGATGTTACGATTTTATGTTCTTTTTCAAATATTTTATTTGATGAAAATTAAACGTTAAAAGCTATTGTTTTGTTTTAATTATTCGTTTTTATATTAAAACTGCGTATGCAATAAAATGGTCATTATATTTGCATTGGAATATATGCACTCGTTCTTCTGTGCATATATGATGATGGTCAATGAAAACGCACCAATAACTCCATATGTTTATGCTCAAACTATTTAGAATAAAACTGCTGAAACAATATTTTCTATTTTTTAAGTATTGAATTTTGATACCGAACTTGTCTCACATGTTTATTGGTAGGTTTTTATGACAAGCAGTTACGCGGTTATTGCCATGTCATTTAACATTGTTTACTATGGATAATCTAAAAATGAAAACTGTTCCACTAAATTTCAAGCTGCAATAATGTCTCGTAAAAAATTCAATTTGGTTTTAGTGGCTTTTTTATTGTTAGACGTTACAGTATTATGTCATGATGAACATTTTTAAGAAAATGATTTCTTTGTGCTATGTAACTGAATAAAACCGAAAATGCACGTGCATTTCATAACACCAACGTGGAATGCACTAAATCCAAATATGCACGTAAAAACGTTAAATCACGACAAGTTATATGGTGTATATCATATTTTGTCCAAAATGCCTCAAATTTCAGCTTTTAAAAGGATTTGTTTTGTAGTGCGTTTCATTGACCATGAGCATATATCCCAATACAAATCTAATAACCTAATAACAATGCCTAATAACAATACCGTTATTATAATAACATTGGAAATATTTATAGTCCAGGACATTGTCAGTTATTCATTTGTTTACTATATTGTGTATGACAGGAATGGTTTTATATGACGTAATTCGATGTTGGTATTACATGCTGGTAAAACATTAAACTCATCCGTTACAGTATTATATCTAGACATATATGCACATGTCAGCAGGACCAGTTATAGAACGGAGCCATTGAAATAAGATTAAATAAAACAGAAAGATAATGAAAACATTTGAATGTGTGAATGTGATATATCATAAAACGTTCTAAAAACGGGATACGTGTAGGTCTTTTAACACAGCGCATTTGTACTATTTTCGAACATTACATTTCCAAGTTAAAAGTTACTTTTTATAAAACACAGTCATTTGTCCACAATCAAATGTGAAAAATCGGGTACGTTGACCAGGTACATTTTAATTTGAGTGGTGTTGGTGTCTTCCATTGCACTATTTTAGGCTTTAATTACAGAGTTTGGATCAGAATTCCTCCTCTTCTTCAACATCTATAAAACTGTCATATTGGTGCCAGTGACATCTTGTAGCTGCACATCCAATTACAGACTGTGTTCATCTCACCTGCAATAATAATAAACGTATCTGTCAGCAGTTATTAAACATATTTATAAAGGAGGTACACACCACTACTTAATATGGCATAAGAATTATCTCACCATGAGTTTCAAGGGAGATAACTATGTAGAGAAACTGTTATCATTTAAAGTCGCTACATAACTGTTGACATTACAATATTAAATGTAAATGATATATTCAACAAATATAAGAGCAATGTAATATATGTGTATCTAATGGAATCGTCTAAAATGAAGGAGCTGGCACATTATTTTAGTCTTGCCTGCGAAAGATGAACGAAAGGTGAGCGCACTACACATAGTGAAACCATCAAAAACCGACATGTTTGTGGTCTATCTAACTCCGGATTTGGAATCTATCTTTGGCCTATCTAACTGTCTGCACTTATTTACATTTCGTTTCAAGTAATCCAATCTCCTAACGCGTAATATAAACGCAACATCTGGCAACAAGTAAATGGCGATCATATCCCAAGTAACATGCTGTCTTAACAAAACACCCTCTGGGAGGTACATCGTTAAACATGCTAGTTCACAGATTAGTCTATCTAGCTGTTACTTAAACTTAATTACATTGTAGTCTTGCTGGCACCTTTATGTTTTTTAGTAAACATGAATGCTCGAGGCAAGAGAGTCTAAATAATACAAAACCAACCGTGTGATGTATAAGTGCGAAGGAATACACATTATAAATTATGCATATATACTCGTGGCTGGCCTTGCAAACATTTCTCATTTATTAAACTGTGTTGAAATAGAAACGTAATGCAAGGGAAAAGTGCTTTATAGAGGAAACAATAAAAAACGCCTACGAAAACTAAATGAATAACTTAAAAACGAATTCATTACACACTTACTCGAAAGCAGATGGGAACCACAATTAATTACGTCCCTACGTGATCAGTATTGACAAATAACTGTGTAGTCGTCTTACAACTAATATGGCAAGACTGATGGATTTATGACATTTGTATTATATCTTCTGAGCGCATGACGGAACTATGTTTATTTGGTGTCAGTTATTTTAATAAATATCCATACTCTGCTCTGACATCTGATTAAGAATGTCACCCGAACTTTTTCACCTTGCATGATATCCGGTTTTGCGCAGAGGGTGTAAATCATATGCCAATAATCAAATACCAGAATGCGTGTCAGTCTTCCATAAAAGCCGTTGAATGTTCACTGTATTGAAATTGTTATATTTAGCATGTTAAGAGACGGTATATCAGTCATTTTTGGGCTTAATTTATTTAAGGCGACGCGATAGTCGAGCAGTTCTACACGTATTGCGATCGTTAGGCGACTGATATTCTGTCGCAAATGCCAACATTTCAATACCTTGACTGGTAAACAAGTTTTAATTTCATTGCATTGGACAATTTTACAGACAAAATAATTGACATAAAACTAATTAACCTCACGTGTCCTGCCGGTTAAAGTCAAATTTATTTGCTTCGTGATATGTACTAATCATGTTGTTGTAATGTTTACCAGTGCATTTATAAAACCTTATACGATGTGCATCTGGTATAGCACCTCGAACTATACCATGATATACACCGAGTGAAATATAATTTTGTAATTGAGTTATATTATACAAATGCATGCATTAATAAATGAATAAAACACTAATGAATTGAAAAACATTACTCCATGGTAAAAAAATGACTTAATAATGAAAACAGATCATGATAATGTTATAACGCAATTACGTTTTTAAACAGCCCACTCCTTTGTAAAATACACAATTACCGAAATACAAAGTCGAACAATCGCTGTAGGCAACAAGGATCTTAATGTGTGATTGATATTTACTGTGATATTGATGAACATTTCTTCATGCACAGACTAATGGACGCCAGAAATTTCTAACGCTGTAATTTACATAAACGAGGCTTGACAACAATCTCAAACATGTGCTATGAGAGGCGCCCCACTTATATTTGAACACTTTTGTTTAAGGTGTTTTTTTTCAGCGGAAGTGATTGTCATAAAAAATACGTGATTTAATGATGTGAAACTGTCATTTAGAACGTATGCATTTAAAAATAATATCCAATTTCACGAGGTCCTTTTTAAATTGCATTTTGAATAAGGTGTACACCATTTTCTAATTTGAAGCCTATATGTTGCTGTTGCCGTGGAGTTTTACCTTAAACCAAATAATTGCACTAAATGCATATCATAATTGTTTAAACCTGTTTTTATAATTTAAATATGATCGTATGTTTTATTTTAAGACAAAAATATAGATGCTGAATTAAAAGCTCGACTTTTTATCGCAATATTAAAACATTGACAGATAATGGGAAAATTTGCTCCTGTGTTACTGATAATTTTATAAATTAACCAAAATAACTGTTTTTTTTCATATTTTGTGATACAAAAACATGAACAGTTATTGTTGATGTATATCATATATGTATATCGTATACCTTATAAAGATATATTTGGTAAACAAATATATTATTTTTATCATTATTTGCAAATGTGTGTGTTTTGACCCTAAATTTTAAGTTATATATTTTTCTATCTTTTCTTTTGAGAAACTTATGAAACTTGTTTTTTATAGCGAAGGAAGTCACAAAAATGCCTGCAGTTAATGTTTTGAACTAGACGCTTTCGTAAATTTAGTCATTTTCATAGTTGAATTTCATGTTAATTTTCGCTAAAAAGAAATGCATATTACACTTTTCTACGTTCAGGCATGGACATATCGGATTACTATAACCTTTAGCGATATTTTAAAAGCATTTATGTTACAATTTGTATTGCAGTTATTTTTATAATTGACGATTTTTGCTTCAAAATGTCATTCTCTACCCATTTTCAAAAATGCGGATGCAGCAACATTAGGAAGCACATAATAGTGCATGTCATAATGTTTCATATCGAAGGAATCATTAGACTTGACATTACAATCAACATATTCGGCGAGAATTTCAAGATAGTTGATTCAGTTACACAATAAAAGTGTTCAAATATAAGTGGGGCGCTTCTCGTATAACCTCAGCGTTTCGGATAAGCGGAAACAAGACGCCATACACAAATGCATATCTGTAAGATTGCAGAGAGATTTGATCCGACTCACAATTTATACCACACTAATATTTAGTTGCTTTGAATGAATAAATACTGAAAAGGGATCCTTTGGAAGCAACAAAAACAAACTAGAGAAAACATGTAATTATCTCGGTTTCATTGAGTCTGTCCATGAGAGGTAAAATAAAATGCAACACCCCACACCCTTAGCAAAGGCTAGTTTGCCACACCCGTAGCAAACGCCAGGGTGGCTGCCAATAAATACTGACATTTATCAAATGTCATTTTTGTTTTAAAACGTAGATATTTCTAAATATAAAAGGAATCATGTAAACTGTTTTGATCTTTTAACAATATACGTGTAGTTGTTTTGTTGCCAATATTCATTGCCTACGTTCTTTATGTTTATAAATACATGTTTTAGTTGAAATAGTTTGTGTCTGTTGTATTTATTCTGTTCGTTTTTCAAAACTAACAACAAGCTTACAACAACACCTATTCATTATCATGAAACTTATTTTCTTATAATGAAAGAGAAACAATAATAACAAACAACGATTATAAGGATAAATAAAAGGCAAGGTATGTGACATCACAAACATAAAACGGTTGACAATATGTCTACCGCCTTGGAACAGTCAGTGGCAAAGTGATGGCTGGTTGTTTAAACCGGGTTCCAGTATGTACCAAACCTCACTCTTACCCTATAGTCATACCGATACAGTGGGACAGCGTCAATAATTTTTTTTCCACCAGTATAACGTTTAAAGACAAACATCAAACTTTACCGTCCTTTCAGGCTTTAGGTAAACGTCATCATAGGGTCCACCAGTGCATGTACGGTCATCGCACAGTCAAAGAGGAACGCACAGAGGTGAAATGTAATATACAATATACTTTAACTTAGTTAATGTAAACTTTTCTATCAACTTTGTGCTAATGCGTATGACAATAAATAAGACGTTCTTGATACAATGTGCAAGTAGCTTTAAGTTTTATCTCTAAATATGTATGAATTTTCTACTCTATTTACAACCTTACAACACAGTCTTATAAAAGAAACGCTTATAGATCCCACCTAAATTATGGAGTAGCAGTATTAAAATATGTTGGTTTCTTTCTTGTTTTTTTGTGTGACTTCCAAGGGATACCCTTGTCAGTATTACAATCATTGTGAATACTCGGTACTAAGACGAGGGGAAGCTATGAATACAATCTATGTGAAGGCTCGGTAATATAGAAGGTGGGAAGCTATTACTACAACCATGTAAACGTTCAGAGGGCAAGAAGCTGAGAAGCTGTAACCAGAATGTGAATGATCGGTAAGATAGAAGGTGAGAAGTTATAATACATGTAACACAATGTATACCCGCGATAGGAACTAACTTCAACCCATTTAAACAATATGACCCTTACGGTTCTGTCGGCAAAGGTGCTACTTGTATTTGAATAATATTATGCTTAAAGCTAACGTGGGCGCGATATTACCGTATTAGAATAAATAGGTGTCTGCCATACAATGATCGGAAGTACTTATCGTTTAACAATGCGAATTCGTTCGCTCTTAATTCTTGCTGTTGTTGTTATGAAACAAATGCACGCGATTTTGATATCCTACCGGATACTGTTTATTCTCGACAATTGGAACATTTAAAGTCTTCCAACTTTACATAAATAATAATTAGATATTCAGTAAAGGTCGTGAATCTAAGATACCGCAAACTCGGTATTGTTTTTCAACATGCTAATCTAATTGTTGAAATACTTATAAACACGATATGGCAATTTGAATACATCCGTATTTAAAATCAACTGGGAATTAGATAACGGCTGTCTTCCAAACAAGTGGATATACAAATCTACATTCCACCAAAGTTGCTTAATTTTAATTTGAGAGTAAATAACAGCAACGAATGAATGTCAAATAGATTGAAACGTCATTTTATTTTAAACAATGTGACAGATCCTGATTATTAGGACATAAAATACAGGAAAAATATAAAATATGCGTGTGAACAAGAAGATAATCATTGCTTTTGAAATTGATATATGTATCTTTGGGACGTTGTTAAGGTTATCGACCTCCTAATGAACCCCAATGACAAATACATCGGGTAGCAAAAAGCGCTCAAAAGTGAGGCATAAATAACGAGCCATTTCTGATTGTGCGGTGCTGTGTTATGTTCATTAAATGTAAACAACCTTTCGAAAAAAGGTGCGTAGTGGCTGTACATAAGAGGAGCATAGACGTAGTAGATAAAGAGCTCTGGAGCGCCGAATTAGGTGAGTAGGTGTTTTGGAGTCAGCAATTAGGTAATTCGGTGACTAGGGGGTCGAAATACGGGAATGTTGACATTTCGTTCCTCGGGATTTTTGGTCATACCCTAGATTGGTTTTCTCTTTGGCTGCAACTGCTGTAGTTCTACAATTCTGGATACATCCTGAGGTGTTACTAATTTTATTTTTTTTTACATATTTTTGCAATAATATATACGTGTATCATTTCCTAATTTCTCTGGATATGGGCTTTATTGTTAGAAATTTCCTATTGATGGGATGTACTTTTATTTACACTGCCTTGTCAATTTGAGCGCTGAAGACAGGATAATAGCGAAACACTTAAAATCAATTTAAGCTATATTGCCTACTGAACGTTCCAAGTCGATAATACCGTCTTCACCAATCTTTGTGTTGTGTATTGTCATTTTCATTGTGTAGTTAATGTGCTCTTTGTTTGTGGTACAGTGCGGATTTACGGTGCTAATGCATTTGGGTGCTGTGATTTCTACAGGACCATTTTTCTCATGGGTGTTTATTTACCTTTGAACGTTTAAATATGTGATTAGGTTCCCAGGAGCGTTAAAGTAGGTTATATGGTGCCCAGAAGCGTCGAATTCATTTATTACTGATGAAAGTAACAGAAATATGTTTACAATTATTCCAGGCTGTCATGGCAAAGGGATGTTCTTTGAATGCGTGTATTTTTAATTGCAGATTGTTGAGGTCCGGTTTAAGAATGACCTCAGACTGAATAAATTGTTTTCTAGTATTAGATTTTGTATTATTGACACACATAGCCATTTTTACGACACATTCTAATAGACTGTTTACGTCCATTTAAAACTATATTTTTAAACTTCCAAAAGTATGAATAGATGCTGTTGTTTAATCTACATTTCTTGACCTATCATCACGGAATATAATAACTTAATGACATTGTTTGAAAAAAGATATATATGAATAGGAACACAGACCGATAGTGATTTCGATTATGAAGTTTAGAACGTTACAATGTTACACTGATTGTACAGTCAATCTTAATAGGACGAATAAACACTAAACCAAATTGCTAAGTACCTACCTAAGAATATGTCAATAATATTATCATTATTTTGTGTATTTTGAACTTGATTAGAGATATGGTGAAACTGCAAAATAACGAGTGTAAATCGTCTGCTCTGATTGCATAAAACTGTTAAGTCAATGTGTTTTCTTAGAAATAAGTTATAACACTTATACAACTGGGTATATAGGATTTTATTAAGTACTTCGAATTAGCTTTCGATGTTCCTAATTCTAAAATATGCCAGTTAAAATTATTTTGACATCATGTTTTACTAGCATTACCACTACAAAATAAATTTTCGAAATATTTAGTGTTAACGCTGAATTACAGTTACTTGAATTTCAAACAATATTCCATTTAAAGGGAGGTAATTTAAGATTACTCATATTTCATTTTTTTTATAGACGGAGAATCTGCGATAAATGGGTCACATTTTTATGTTTTTTTTGTATTATTTCATACCAATTTTAACAATTTTATATCTTTAAGCGATCTTTGACTCATGTTATGTGTTTTATTAGCACATTTCATGTTTTCATATAAAGGGAGGGTAACTCTCAAAAGATGTAACAATTTAACCAAAAAATAAATGTTTTACAAACTATGGGTCAAAGAAAATATACTAAAATATATTTAAAATAAGAAAATTAGTGAGTAATTAGGAATTTTGTTCAGTGTATGGTATCACTTGGAGTTACGTATAGGCTATGGCGACCCGTAGGCACCGATGTGATATCGCGGTACAAATGACAAGTTTTAAATCAATATTTGATTGATAGATAACATTTAGTGTAAACTATTATTCGTAATAAGATAAAGCGTCTATTGTTTGTTTATGATGCCCTATATCGAGCTCGTTGACACTAATGTTAGTCTAAAGACATAAACATATCATCACCAGGACGTCAATTTCTCCGAACACGCTCACCAGTTTGCATTTTAATGTTCTTTATTATGTATTTAGGACTGCGAGTATATAGAAATGCAGACATATGCAATAATGAGTAATATATCTTGTCACAAATGCAGCTACAGGCGAAAATATAAATGTTTAGCTACAGACATGTACGCAGTAATCTACTATAAGGCAAATATATTGTTGGCATATAAACACATCTTGTTTTCTCCTTATTATGCCCCATAATAAATGTGCAAACATTGGTGGGGAATATACTGTTTTGGCATGGTCCGTCCGTTAGTCTCATATTCTCAGAATGCTTTCAGGAAATACTTTCGTATTTTAATTGTTGATTACTAAGGTCGTACAAAATACGTCATATTTCTGATCTATTGCTACCACAAGGTCAAGGTCACACCCTTGGAAGTTTGCGCTTAGGTCTGCTTTCAGAAAATTGATAAAGTTATATTTTCCTCATATTCTCAAGATGCTTTTACGCATAGTTTTCATATCTTATTTGTTGATTGCTAAGGTCGTGCAAAAACATTCCGTCATATTTCTGATCTCCTGCGACCGCATGGTGTCACATGTCGAAGTTGTGCGTTTATATCGGCTCTCAGTAAAATTTTAAAGTTAAAGTGTTTGCTCATAGTCTCAAAATGCTTTTCATATTTTATTTGTTTATTACTGAGGTCGTACAAAAACATTCCGTCATATTTCTGATCACTGGCGACTACAAGGTAAAGGTCTCACACTTATACGTTTTGTGTTCAGGTCTGCTCTCAGTAAAATGTTAAAGTTATCTTGTTGCTAATATTCTTAGATTGCTTTCATGTTTTACATTCACATTTTATTTGTTGATTACTAAGGTCGAACAAAAACATTCCGTCATATTTCCGATCATCTGCGACCACACGGCCAATGTCAGACAGTTGGAAGTGTCTTTTTGCGTTTAGGCCTCCTTTCAGAAAAATGTTTATGTATATTTGTTGATTATTAAGGTAGTACACTAACATTCTATCACAGCCAATCTGCTGTGACCACAAGGTCAAGGTCATACTTAGGGGGTTTACCTTGCATTTTTGCGTTAGGTCTGTATTCAATAAACTGTTAATTTACAGGCACAGAATGTTCTTCAGCGGGGGGTATTAGTCGGATATCCGTCATTTCAATTTTTAGCTCGACTATTCGAAAAATAAGAGAGCTTGTGAAATCACCCCGGCGTCGGCGTCGTCGTTGACGTCGGCGTCCCACATCAAGGTTTGCTCCCATGGAACCCAAATTCTGACATCAGATTGTGCGTGTAAGCTGTGTTTACAAGTCTTATATTTCTTACATTTCTTATCCTACCACAACCAAATTTGGCCATGAGCTTCCTTATAGCATTATCGTAAGGGCTGCTTAAGTACTTTTGGTTCCTCCAACCCCTGGGCTCCCATGGAACCTAAATTCTGATACCCTTAAAATGGGTCTATTTCACATCAAATTTTGCGTGTAAGCAGTGTTTACAGGTCTACATCTCTTACATTTTTTGTCCTACCTCAACTAAATTTGGGAATTGGTTTCGTTATAGTACGTTGTAAAGGGTTGCATAAGTAATTTTGTCTTCTGCAAATTCTGGGCTCCCATGGAACCCAAAGTGTGATGGCCCATAAAATGTGCAATAAAGGCAGATCTAGGTTTGCATGTTAGCTGTTGTATATATCTATAATTTTGGTTTGGTATTTCTTATAGCATTATCCTTTATATTCATACTTCACCCATATTGGGGCATATGGGCTCCCTCCTTCCCGCACCCACCCCCCGCCCCCACGCCTTTTTTTTTTTTTTTTTTTTTTTTTTTTACATATTTCTGTGTTGTTGTATTTTTACACATATAGCTATGTTGTCCCCCACCACTGCCTTCCCCACGCCTACCCCCACCCCACTCGAAACTTTTTGTTTTTATATTTTGTTTTACATATTTCTGTGTTGTTTTGGTCAATTCGTACACATATAGCGAGTTGCCCCCTCCCCCCCCCCACCAGCCCGTCAGCATTATCCCCGCTTCCCACGCCTTCCCTGCCTACCCCGCCTCCCCCGCCTCCCCACCTCCCCCACTCGATACCTTTGTGTTTTTTTTTTACATATTTCGGTGATGTTTTGGACAATTCTTACACAGATTGTTATGTTGCCCCCACTGCGCCCCCGACCCTACTCCTCACACGCCTCCCCTCCACTCGAAACTAGATTTTTTTTACATATTTCTGTGTTGTTATGATCAGTTCTTACACATATACCTATGTTGCCATTGCACCCCTCCCCCCCAGGCCCCCCCCCCACCTGCAACCCCCTGCACCACTCAACGCCTCTCCCACTCGAAACTCTTTTTTTAAATTATTTTATTAGTATTTCTGTGTTGTTTTGGTCAATTCTGACACATATAGCTATGTTGCCCTCCACCCCCGCACACACATACACACACACGCACGCACGCACGCACGGCACTCACGCACGCACGCACAACTCGATTTATTATTATTATTATTTATTTTACATATTTATGTGTTGTTTTGGTCAATTTTTACACATATAGCTATGTTAACCCAGACACCCCATCTCCTAACCATACCCACCCCAAATTTTACTATAATTTGTATTTTATTCTAACAATAATTTTATATCGGCCCGAGTTTATATACAGGCCCCGCCCCACAACCCCACCACCACATTGTTTAAGCCTTGTTTTCTGATGGTATATACTGGCTATATAATTTATCATTCTCTGAAAAATCGAGTAGTCGAGCTGCGCTGTTCTACGACAGCTCTTGTTCCTTTAACATTCAGTTTTATGTAGCGGATATTACATTAGTGACTGCGCATTATTGATTTTATACACATATCACATAACACACCAACGACTTGATAGTTTCACTATAGTGTTGTCAATTTACCTTGAAAACGGCGGCACTTTTTAAGAGATAACGCGGCGGTAACGCGTTCGCCCTACAAATAATGCGACACTTTAAACTAAATTTAAAGCTACTAACATATATTACATAAAGTAAGATTCAAAATAAAAATAACAATTTAAAGTGTCTGAACGTATCATATGATATACCATGCAAACAATTGGGATTACATGTTTCACTGTAACAAACAACGTTATTCGGTCTTCATTTGCATCCGTAATACATCATATTTGATAAATATTCTTATGACATTGTTTTTAATTTCATAAAATGATGAAGTGATAGTGATGCTGTTTATGCATGGAACCGTATTTGTTTAGGCACAACAAATGTTATTCAATACTAGATGTAAATTTTATTATATTTTGTGTTGGTTTAATTATATGTCACACATGTTTTTACAGCTAGCACACTTTTATTTGCATGTATCATTGTTTTGAGTTTTTTCAGTTATTTTCAATGTAATAAGTGTTATAATAATTTTTAAAATAATGTGAAGGATACAACCTTTTAGTATTACAACCCTCTATAGTCAGTCTCTACGCTTCCCTTTTCCTTGTGCGATGACTGGACAACTTCTTGGGACTCTATGCTTGCCCAAACCGAAACTCCGACCAAGGGGGGTAGGTGCATGAGCTTTCGTCCCTCGAGTTTTCTGGTCGTACCCTAGATTGATTTTCACTTTGGCTGCAACTGCTGTGGTTGTTCAGTACAATTCTAGATACATCCGGAGATGTTTCTTATTTTGTATTTTATATAGTTTTACAACAACATCTTAGTATTTCTTTTGTTAGTTTTTCTGGATATGGACTTTATTATTGGAGAATTCCTTTTGATGTGATGTAGTTTTGTTTACATTGTCTTGTTTTTTTGGGCGCTGAAGACAGGATAATAACGAGGGTTGTGTACACATAAAACCTATAGGCCTTATTGCCTACTGACTGTTCGAAGTCGGTAACCCTGTCTTCACCATCATTTCTGTTGTATTTTGTCTTTTTTATTGTATAATTAATTAACTATTGCTCTTTATTTGCAGTACAGTGCGGATCTACGATGGCATTGCGTTTGGACGCTGTGGTTTCTATAGGACCCTATATCTCATTTATTTATATGATAAAACCTAACAAAGATTGGTTTCGGTGGACGGGTAATACTAAGGTCGTACTACTGAACGTGTCGGATATCTTCGGGCCTTTCCATCAAATAACGACTACAATATCGTAAAATGTATACGATAGAGGATTCACTTTACATGATTATAACCTCAGGTATATATACAACATTTACCATAGAAAGACGCCAGATCAATACTGATACACTAAATTTAGAATATAAATATATTATTTTATTTTGAGAGAATTATATTCAGAATAACGAACTTTCTTTAACGTAGGATCTATAAGATACAAGTACAAACATTAAATATTATATGTGGAGAAAATGTTGTACAAACTACTTTCCAGCGGATTCGAACCCGCACCTAGGACACCAACCTCGACACAGCGCCTCGCACAGTAGCCGGCACCTTAGACCACTCGGCCTCCTAGCCAACCTGAAACGATTGGTTTCGGTGGACTCCTATATATATATATGAGACCACACAGATTGTGGACACTATTGTACCATCATTTTGTCGGGTTTTATGTATACATATTTTCTACTTAAATCCAGGAAAAGGATGGTAAAGTTTGCCTTCAATCCTGTTTTGCCCATAACAGTTTATTCTCTTGTTGCTATGGCTTCCGCCAAGTCATCGTTGTGGCTTTCTAGTTGTTTGTTATATTCATATATACATATACCATAGGTGTGTTTTACTTATACCGTCATTAGTGCGATATAGTTTATTAGAGAATATAACATAGAGGATATTTCTTTATTTATACTGTCCCGTTTAATTCGGAGGATAAGAGTGGGGGTTTGTTGCACTAAGGAAATCCTGGATCGTTGCTTCCGAATGGTCTTCTTTACTGTATTTATTACACCCCGTGGGGCTTGTTTGCCATTGATCGTTCCAATGATCTGTGATCAACCGTTTTGTATTTGTTGTGACACATATTGTGCTCCTATTTATCCATGACAGGTTGTTTGCTGTGCATTTAATGGCTGTTGTCTGTGAATGCTACATTGATTTTTCGAAATGTTTACTAGATTTAATTTCTGTCTTAATGGTTTATTCTCTTTCGCTTTCTCTTCTGTCAGATCATTGATTACTAATGTTGTTGGTTCCTTTCTTTTATTTATTTTTATTAAAAGTGGCCGTTTTGCCACCGAGGCGGTTCCCATTTTTTTTAAAATCATTTATGTTTTGGGTATTTCGCATTTTACTAACGAAGTATTGTATCCACATTTATATTATTTCTTTCAAATATGAGTTTTTGTGAATGCTATATTTCCGGTTGCACTGATGTATCTATGTATTTTGCAAACATGTCCTATTCTTTGTTATAATAAGATAATGTTTTATATTTCTGTGAATGATATTTATCCACATACTAGTTCCCCTTAAACACACAAAAGATGTATTATGGCACACACTCGTAGGTAAAAATAGTTCCCAGAAGAATTTTATGATTGATGGTGTTGTATTCTTGTGCGACATTGCTTGTATAAATGTTATGTGCTTGTCAACTGACCCTGGAGATGATTGGATACGCTAAGGTGTTGCCATCAATATTACTTTATATGCAAACAATATCCTCAGATCGGGAGATTGTATATCATGGTACTAGCATATTTTGTCAGTGATGAAAGTGAACATTAGAAACATATATATATAACAAAAACAAGTACGAAATTACCGATTAGGGACTGAAATATAAGATAAAAATAATGAATAGCACAACACCCTCTGACACACACCATTTTATATTATGCTTCAAATAAACTTAATTATTTAGTCTGCATCTAATAACACAATCACAGTAAGACTAGGATTACAATATAGTATTTTATAAAACTTGTAGGGTATTACAATTAACACATACGTGTTTAAAAATGAAATTGTCCATAATTGTGTTGTATAATATCACTCGATTCTAGTGTTTTAGAAATTACGTGTTTAAAAAAGAAAAGAAAATGGCGGCCGTTTCACCTTTTTTTGACGCTGACGGAAAATGACGTACTACGTTTCGTTATCATGTGTTGCTATGAAAATAATTCGGCGGAGGTAAATAAGCACTATGCTTCCCACCTGTCCAGTTAATTTGGATGATACCATGGTAAGCATCAGGTTTAGTGTCATTGACCGTTCCACTGTTGACGGCACTTTCTGCTTGTTTTGTTGGGTACCTTGCTTCTATTTATCAGTGTGGTTGTTGTTTGTTTTGAATCCGTATTGTTAGTTTACGGAGTTCTGTGAATGCGACATTAATTTTCATGTTTGACTCAGTATATACTTTGTATTACAGTTTTATAATTTGTTTTATACTTGAAGTAAATATTTTGTTTGAGTTCCTAAAAAATATAAACTGTATCTGTATTCAGAAAAGCAGTTGTATCGATAGCTGACGTAAAAAGAGTCTGGTTCTGAAAACACTGGCTAGTTATGATGAAATGAGAGGCATTTATAATACAAATACAATGGTTAATCTAGTATATCCTCCTCGCGTTTCCAATTTCAGATATGTATAGGCTGACATAAACAAATTGAAAGTGGAGTGATGTTGTGTCAGTGCTTTCGAGATCTGACGAAGCCATCTGGATTGTCTTAATTGATAACATTCCATCGATAGCGTAAACAACATCAGACACAACAAATACATTTCTTGGAAAAGATAAATGGTGCTCTTTGACCCTCGTTATCATCTATTCTAATGCAACTATTATGGAAAACGTTTCTCAATTAGCTAAAGTCTAGAATTTGCGACCGTATAACACCCGATTTACCGTCTGAAAAGTATGTGACGTTACATAACGTTGTAAAAAGCGACATCATTGGATGACGTCAACAAAATGCTGTTACCGATGAATGTGAGTTTTCATAGAAAAACAAGTGTATATGCATCATTTTACTATATTTCTGGCATTTAAATGGAAAAGCATTAAACTGAGATAACCATGCTAAGAGTTTTAATCTGGGACGGTATGTGGTTGTTTTTACGGTCTGAAATTTCGTTTTACGGCTCCGCTACCGTGTCGCCGTAAAACGAAATTTCAGACCGCGGAGCCGTAAAACGTAATTTCAGACCGTAAAACCACTCACATACCGTCCCAGATTGAAATCTTAGCATGGTTATCTCTTAATTTATAAACACAATTTATACAGTATAAATATAAAAGTTGAACAGGAAATGCAGCTTACACAGAACATAGTAAACCCCAAAACACGCAAAACGACAAACATGAATGGCATGTTAATAAGGAATAAAGGCATATGACGTCACAAACACAAAAAGGGTTGACAAATATTGCTACCGCCTTGGAACGGTCAGTGGCAAAAAAAAAAGAGAATCCGCTGGGGGTTTAAACTAGGTTCTAGGTGGCACCAAACCTCACACTTACCCTACTGTCATCCCAGTCTAAATAAAGAAATCTCCGCCATGAACTATTTTCTAAACCAACAAGGCAGCATTAATAGTAAACCATTAGATGTGTATTTATAAAAACAAGTTTATCAATGATCAAGGATATCAAACCTGGTTTAAATCCCCAGCGACACTTTTGCCATTGACCGTTCCACGACGTTAGCTCTACTGTCAACCCGTTTGTGTTTGTCGTGTCACATGCCTTACTTCTTATTATAATTGTAATTGTGGTTGTTCCATGAGTGACTTTTATTGACTGTGTTCTGTGAAAGCTGTGTTTCCTGTTCGACTTGTATACCTACTTTTGTTGATAAAAGTATAAAGAAGAATCAACAGAAAATCTTTGATAATATAGTCTCTAAAATAAAAATCAATCATAATTGCCAATTTGAAATACTTGAGGGTGATATAATATATAACATTTCATTTCATGTGATGATCATTATGATATCCAAAGCAAATATACTAGGGGGCGTGAGAGTTTTTTTTACATTACCACTCATGAACAATCAGTCAATCAAACCGAGTCTACTTTATTGTCTTGGATGGTTGTGTTTGTAGTTTACAAAATATTTCGCCTATCAGTACTTATTAGCATTCACACTAGCGTTCGTTTATTGCAGTCAATCAATGCTACGATGCAGTAATGTTATTTTTACTGGTCCTTTGGGATCAACGAACCCAATATATGTGGCTTTGAAGTACAACGCCGCTTAAGCCGGTGATAGGGGTGCGTGAGAGGTGTTGCTTCTTACATTACCTCACATTAACAGACTCAGTTAAACCGGGTCTGGTACTATAGTCTCTTGGTTGCGTTTGTTGCTTCCAAAGGATCTCCCGTATCAGTATTTATTACATTCAATAAACATACTATGTCGAATAATGACGTACATGGCATCGTATTGGCCGTATTCCCCCACTAAATCAGGTTTAAACAGCTATCAAAAATGATACTCCCGCGCCTTAACCTGTTCCACTGATATCTTCATGGAGTTACTTCATTGTTTCAATTTTCATTTTTTAACCGGGCACAGGTAAATTGTGAATTATCGATTCCTAACCGTAGGTCCTCGATAGTACAGTGGTTAGAGCACTGGTACGGTAAAAAAGAGATAAAGAGTTCGAGTCCCGGTTGTGGAACGATTTGTCTACCACCTGTTATATTTGGCATCCGTGATTATCCCGAGAAACACCTCATCCTGAGAAACACCAGCAGTGGTTCTCCTGTTTAATTAGTAATTAAGGGACGATTTCAGTCTGGTGGGGGTGTAGTAACCGGGTACAGGTAAATAGTGAATAATAGATTCCTAATCGTATGTCCTCGATGCGCCACAAATATAACAGTTGGGGAGAAAATAATTTCATATTTGTAATTTTCCTCTCGTAAACAATCATTCAAACAAGTTTGAAACACATATCATTGTTAAAATCGTTCCAAAAAATATATTTTCTAAATAATTACTGAGGCTGTTCATGAACAGTAGTGAAAAGTGCTTGATACCGTTTACGCTTTCTATCTCAATATTTCAAATGTCAATAGTACACACATTGAGCCATCCCAAAGATGGTATTCATATGACGGTGTTAATGGAATCTTCAGTGAGGTGTTCACACCATTCCAAGAACAGCGGCGTATGGTTCCAGTTTCTAACAATATGTTTTGTCTCAAACGAGAAAGCAAAAAAAACAGAATTTATCTGACATCTGATATACAATCACAGGATATTGGTTATTGACTGTGTATAACTCATGATGGGTACTGTTATTATATTCATTTGATACAATATCAACTGTTCATCTATACTGAAAAGAAAAAGAAACGCAGGGTGCCTATTTCCGCTATATATTGCATATACTGCACACTTAATTCCATATATATTCCAAGGAAATCCCAAGATGTTTTGTAAAAAAAAAAAAGTGCAGTTAGTTAGAGAAAGGACACAACTGTGATGTTGTAGACGTTTTAATCACAGTACACGTTGTAACAAGAAATTCATAAATGCTGAAGATCTCTTTGAAAAATTGAGCCAGTTCAGTACTGTATTTAATGTTAAGTGATTGCAACATTTAAAACCTAAGTTTGCGCACCTGCTTGAGCCAAATGCGCATTCTGACAATAATGAAACTTTAAAGGGGTAACCATTGGTGTGTTCAGTGCTGTTTAAACCTTCTTTCTAAAAGGACAGGCCTAATGTCGCCCTATACCATTCGATTAGCAGTAGCATATTAAACATACAATATATAGCGGAAATACGCACCCTGCGTTTCTTTTTCCTTTCAGTATAGTTATTTACTTTATTAAAGAGAGTTATAAAATAAAATAATTAAAATAAAATGTGAGACATCATTAACGATAGAACCATCAACCCAAGTTATAAACTTATTTCCGTTGGGGTGACGTATTGCCATTCTTGTTATTGTTGATACTGGAATACAATTTTAAGTAGTGGAATTGAAAGTGGCCCAATATTAATCGTCACTTGAGTGAACCATATTATCAAAATATCAAAAATGAGATATAGGGTCCTATCAAATCAACATAGGTTCATAACGCTGTGTAGTCCTCAGCCTTAAAAACGGCTTGATCGTGGTTACTATTTAAATATATTTATTTTCATACCGCGGTAAGCTTTCAATTGATCTTGCAGCTTTAAAATATAGGCGGTAGCCCTATTGTCAACCATTTTATGTGTGAGATGTCATATCTTGCCTTTTATTCAACTTATTTTTTTTTTTTTGTGTGTTACTGGTTGAATGTCGTCATTGAATGCTACTTTTCCTGTTCGATTTTTATATCTAATTTTAATGTATATAAAAGTATTACATTAACAAACGTTTCGTGTTTTAGCTGAATATGCCTAGACGAGTCCGTCCGAGGCCAGTTGTCTGACAACAGACAGTGACCAACGTTGTTTTTGATTCAATGTGTAAGCAAATTTATATTCAATACCAAATAAATGACTGCATGACAAAACTGTTTGCAGCACATCGTAGTTAGAATGTCTAGCCACTATTTGATTGACAAGTTCCATTACCCTGATCAGATAAAACATATCTGTTATGTGTTACTTCTGTATATGTAACTGATATCGTATACCATATGTAATGACACTGACGTCATTATATAAATGATACAATGACATAAATCTTTTCAGAAACATACTTGTAGTTTAACTTTTATTGCAATCATATTCATAATCAGTTACGATGAAAGAAACACGTTGTTAAGCCTAAAAACATATGTGTTTAACCTTGTTCCATTTAAGATAAAGGTAGATATAAAAGTCGAACGGGAAATGTAGCATTCAAGGACCAGAGTTATTTGAAACACTCACAGAAACAAAACAGTAATTACAAAGATGAATAAAAGGAATATGACATTCCAAACATAAAATTGTTGACAATACGTCTACCGCTTTGGAACAGGCAGTTGCAAAAAATGCCGCTATTGATTTAAACCAGGTTATAGGATTCACAAAACGTCACTTTTATTCTGATGCTATCCCAATAATATGGGACAGTGTAAATAAATATATCCCCGTCTGGTTATATACTCTAAGAAACAAGGCAGCAATAGTAGGCAATATAAGTATAACACATAAATGATCATGCATATATGAACATAAACAAAGCCTAGAAAGCCACAAAGCGAGTACTATATGACTTGGTAGGAGCCAGAGCAAGACAAGAATAAACCGTTAAGGTAAGACAAGACAATATTTAAGTCAAGGCATCAGCAACAACTTTAATGCGTTTATAGGACGTTTACTTACCTATCTTTCGGGAAATATAGTTTACAGAAATTGTTCATACTGAACGCTACCGTTCTTTCAGGATTTAGGTAAAGCCTTCGTTTGCTCATGTACCTTTTGTAAAGCCTGATTACTTGGTATGACCGTTTGACCGCAAAATCATGATCTGACGTTTGGCCCGCTTTCTCTCTTAACCTTTAAAAATCTGCGGTTTACAGTAGTATGTGTGTGTGTGTGTGTGTGTGTGTGTGTGTGTGTGTGTGTGTGTGTGTGTTTGTGTGCATGCCTTAGTGGGTATATGGAGTTCAATGTCGCTTTTAACAACATTTTAGTCATACCACGACGGTGATTACTTTTAGCTTAGTGCTCAGCTTTATAGTACTGCCATACTGGAATAACATGCCGTATATTCACATAGAATGACATCTAAAATTACCCTTTATATGTTGTACGTCAAGCAAGAAAACTGCTAGTACCATCTTTATGAAGTCTTTGAACCCTCGTCCTCCCACAACCTCCAGTATGCAAACGCACTACCATTAATCCAACTCTGCGGATACCAACAATATAACACCTCCGAATAAGTATGTTGCAACATAATTAAGATATTTGCTCTTAAGAAAGGTACGATATCATAACTTGTACTCTGACTTCTTAAGAATACATTGTTTCTCGTATCTACATCTTTAACCGCTGACATCAGTACAAGAAATGATCGTGGACACTTTTTACATTATATCACATAATATCTACCTTCGGGATATACACTTACAACAGCCTGCCACACATATATTTGTCTTGATCTGTCAAACCAGGCTAATATGTTATTATATTAATCAACTGTAGGAGAAGTAACCACAAGCGTATTCAAAATGTTCGTTTTCCAAATTGCTTTTACTCTTTTTCACTATTGAATAATCCTATGAAAGCGGATGTCACAGTAATATGTCAGACCAATGTATCAAATCGTCGAATTACAAGTAAAACACCGTCAATGTAATATTTTTGTATTATATACCATATTCTGGTGAATGCTATGTTTAATTAAAAAGTACATCGGGGTGTAAATGCTTAAATGCATAGTTTAACATTTTAATCTTTCTGGGCATGTGCCGGTCCTCGAAGATGATTGCTGTCATCTTTTTATTAATTATTGCAATCCGCTCTGGACGCAGATTATCGTTGATTAAAGGGTGGTGCGGGTGGGGTTCACACAACCAAAAGTTTAATACTACGAAAGATTACCAACTGCCGTCTTGGAACCGGTTTTGTTTCTAAACTTAAAATCACATATACACCAATTGACGCAAACATTAATTGAGTGGACTGGTTACCACGACTAAAAGTAAACTATACATATGTTTAGTGTATGTACAATATGTTTGATGCCTGTATGGCAGTATATGCACATGCAGTCCAATAACTAGTCCACTTGCAATTGTATGTCCGTGGGAATTTTATGCAGAAAGTTAGCAACATATATCATTGTCAAGGTTATGTCATTAGGAATACGCAAACCAATGTTGCCATTTATTTCCTCTATATATAAATATAGATAAAAAACTCGAACAGGAAAAGTAGCATTCAAGGACGACAGTCAATCACAAACAAACACAGAAACAAAGAACACATTTAAAAATGAATTAAAGGTCAAATAAAGATATCACAAACACAAAAGGGTTGACAATAGGGCTACCGCCTTGGAACGGTCAGTAGCAAAAAAGGCCGCTGGGGGTTTAGGTTCTAGGGTGCACCAAACCTCACACTTACCCTACTGTTAACCCAATAAAACGGGACAGTGTAATAAAGAAATCCCCGCCATGAACTATTCTCTAACCAACAAGGCAGCATTAATAGGCAATATAAGAAAAACACAAAGACGCTCGTGTATATATAAATACAAAAACAAAATAGCGTAGAAAGCCACAAAGAAGGTACTCAATAACTTGGCAGAAGCCAGAGCAACAAGAATATAAACCATTGAGGGCACGACAAGACAGGACTACAGACAAACATAAAACGTCACCGTCCTTTTGGGCTTTAGGCAGACGTCATCGTAGGGTCCACAGCCTGTCCGGTCATCGCACAATTAAAGAGGAAAGCATATTGGCGAACGGTAAATGGGTCCACCATATTTCAAATTACCACCAGATCAGCTAAAATCCCCGAAAGAATGAAATGGAAAAGTACATGCAGTGCGTTGCAAAATGATAGGGTCATAACCTCAAGGTCAAGGTCAATTAGCAATTTATAAGTGAAAATTATATTTATATCTGTTACTGAGTAAAATGTGTTAAAATCTGTTTATTGTCACTGTATTATAATCTGTTTGATGATAATGACAAATAAAAACCACTTTACAAAGTCAATGTCATTAGTGCTGCAGCCATAAAGTGGTCACAAGTGCTACATTTACCAAGAATCAGATATTTTGACCCCTAAACACCTATATACATGTTACTCAACATATATTTGTTCAAAAAGATGTTTAACTATTGTCTTTCTATGACAATTATATCATAAAAGTCGGTGGAATTAGTATTTGTCATTGGTTTTCCGCGGACTTTGGAATTCAGGAATATTTCATGTTTTGTGTATCAACTAACTGTCAGCTGTTAATTTTACATTATTAAACACTGACAGTGTATTCCAAAGACATGATTAAGTATAATTACGCATAGTAACGTGGCTAGGTACTGGATTACATTGATAAACAAAGCCAAATGACATGATATTGCGCTGAATTCCAAAAATATATGAATATTGACGCAAAACCTGCATATGTTGGTTCCAAGTTTCAATGTGAAACATTGATTAGTGTTTTTCAGATCATGAAGCTGATAAAAAGGAGACCGATTTTAATATATGCTTTCTGTGTCAGAAAAAAACACAAGAAGAAATTAAAAATATATATCTCGAAGATCTGGCGACTCGTATGAAAATGTTAACAAGTTTCAAGAGGTACACAAAATAGCTGGATCTCACGAACAAGATAAATCAAAACACAACGACATATCCCATCTGTACTAAGAAAACAGGAACATAATGTAAAAATACTGAAAGACGTGATTGCTAACCACACCAATGACTTTGAGGTAGATGCGCCAGAGAGGAACATCATTACAAAGACTGTGATGCCAACATATATCGTGAATGATTTGCTAAAGAAAGATGACTTTGGACAGGAATGCTATATAATGTTTGTATCGGAGTGAATAACTACTGATCAGGTGCCTTTTGGGTCTCCAATGAAAAATATCAATTTGAAAGAGTGGAAGTGTGAAAGTGAGGAAGAATGCCCAAAAGCCACTTAAACATCAGCTGAAGTCACAGGTTGTCAACTTAAAAGAAGAGCGTGCATTGTTCCAAAGATTTATTGCTGCTATGCGATCTCGACCAGAGATTTGAAGGAATCAATTGGCATTTGTGAATTCTCTTCTATGCCAAGGTCCATGTTTTCTGCCAATAGAAAGCTCCTTCCATGTTTGTATAATAGTGAATTGCACATGAGCTCGAAGCTAAAGTTCTACATACTGATGGTGAACTCATTGACAATTGTGATTCGGAGTCATATGAACGAAAGGTATTACTCATAGATGGTATGGCGATGGTTCAAGAAATAGGAAAGCCTTATTCAGTGAAAATATGTAGGGATTATGCAAATCACTTTTCGGAAAGACTAGAAACCTGCGTGGTTGACATCCATGAAGCTCACATCATCTTTGACCGATGCAACTTAGACAGCTCGCTTAAGTCTGCAACACGGAAAAGACGACAAGGCAAGTATGCACCTGTAGACTACGTCATTGAAGATTCTACTAAAATTGAGAATGTAGCAGTTCAATGGTTCCTGTCACATACAATGACAAAAGACTGGCTTACAGTGTATTTGGCTGATAAGGTTATTAGTCAATTTACTGACTCAGAGATAGATATCAAACCAGGGAAGAATTCATATCTAACGGGTTGAACGTCCGAAAATACTATTGATGCATCTACCAGACGACCAGATAAGCTTGAAATACATGCATCAGACACAGATATATTAATATTGGCTCTTCGGGGGTATCATAAGTTGTGCGAAAATACAGTAGTGTAGGGGAAACGAAGGTAGCAGTTAGCTTGTCGGAAAAGGAAAATATCGTACTGGAAATTGTTTCAGTCAAGCTCTGAGTAAATTATACAGGCATTCAGTGAGCTGGGTAAGGACACAGAAGTATCACATGGTGCACAAGCACTGGAGAAGTTTGTTTTGTCAGCTGTATGCACCAACAACTGCATTCCTTAAAATGGAATCTGTTTACAAAAAACAAGCTGAATCAGAACAATTTCCTCTGACCAGAGATCGATTTGAAGGAATCAATTGGCATTTATGAATTCTCTTCTATGCCAAGGTCCATGTTTTCTGCCAACAGAAAGCTCCTTCCATGTTTGTATAAGAGTGGATTGCACATGAGTTCGAAGCTAAAGTTCTACATACTGATGGTGAACTCTATGACAATTGTGATTCGGAGTCATATGAACGAAAGGTATTACTCATAGATAGTATGGCGATGGTGACAAAATCGGCTCTAATAGAAATGGTATGAAGAGCTAACTATTTCTCTATGATATGGTGTCAGGATGATGTAGCAGAGCCCAACATTCCAGATCCGTGTAGCCATGGTTGGCAGGTGCAGGATGGCTGCTATGTTCCAGTGAAAATGACCCAGCCTACAGCATCCAAGGCTGTCATAGAGCTCATCAAATGCTCGTGTAGTAGACGGTTGTCCTCACTATCATCATAGTGTTCCTGCAGATTGGCAGGGCTGTACTGTACAGAGATGTGCAAATATGGAGCAGATAATGAAATCTGTGAAAACACAATGATGAACAGTACATTTGTAGTTGGAGATGATAGTGATGATGACAAGGACAGTTGAGTTTTTAATTGGCAGTATTTTTGTTACCGGTATTAATCACCAAAGGTCAATGATGTTGTCGGTAAATGCATATACATGTATATGTTCATTGTTACCCACAAGGATGAACTACGAGTATATATAAACTTAAATACTGTGTGCATTTCTAGTCCTTTAATATCAATTACATATTTTATAATGCTAATTTAATTCAGAAAAACAAATTAAAACAATTGTTTTTTTTAATATTCTTTGACATTTGACCTCTGACCTTGACCTTTGCACTGCACATATTCCATCAAGATCACTTTTTATATTTAATATAGTACGTAACAATAATTTGAAATATCAAAATTTAAACAATTTGGTAAAAAAAATAGTTTAAAAATGTTTCAAGAAAACGTTGAGCATATGACCTTAAACATTGACCATTGACCCTAAGGTGACCTTCAACAAATGGCAACAATGTTTTTTGAGATCCTCATGGCCTAACCTTTAAAATGATATATAGTTTTTGCTTTCTGCAGGAATTTCCCACGGAAGTTATATACTGGACAATTGCAAGCGGACTAAACTAGTATATTTATACAATCACTGACATTTTAACAATTCTAGAATCTAAGCCAGAAGCATAATTTTATTCTTTTTTTTTTAAAGATAATGAATCGCATTGTACATCTTCTACTTTTACTGGTTATCATTGTAAATGCAGTTTGCATGTTAAGGATTACACACACTCAGCAATACAATACATTATGTTATTGTATCAGTTAATGCTTTTAGATGCAATACTTTGTCATACGAGGGTGTCGAGTCAAATTAACATTTGTAAATGGGAATTTCTTTCTCGCAGTCGCTAATAGCTAAGCATGACCTCAGTCCATTTATCATCTACAAAAGGCTTTCCAATTCTAGTTCTTGCGCCACTACAAATATCTCCAAACTTTTAACATCTTGTCTTAGTACCTTAAACATTATTGTGCTTAAGCTTATGCAAACTCTTGGATTAATTGATTTTGGTCTATTAAAAATTCAGGCGACGTTCCTGATACAGTTTGTAATAAACGTCAAGATTCATATATAAGTACTTATGATTTTTCTACATTATATACAACTTTACTACACAACCTTATCACAGACAAGCTTATTGCTCTCATTCAAAAACATTCGCTAAGGAAAATACTACAATTTTGGCCTGTAAATATATTAAAGCGTTCTTTACTAACGGCAGTTTGGACAATTACACTATGTAGACTTGCCATGAAGTTTGTGAATCACTTATATCACTATTATATACTATTTCCGTCAGGTATGGAACTACCGTTTATAGACAAATTGTTGATATCCCGATGGGTACGAACTGTGCACCCCTTGTCGCGGATTTGTTTTTATATTGCTATGAAAGGGATTTCATGTTAAGTCTTTCATCAAATACTCTGGCAGATGTTATTGAAGCATTTGATGACAACTCTCGGTATCTGGATGACCTATTGAACATTGACAAGCCTTTAGTTTCTACTATGGTTAATAATATATATCCTAAAGTACTTCAACTTAACAAAGCTAATATTTCTGATACTAACACTCCTTTTGTCGACTTACAGCTCTCTATTGAAAATGGTGAAATAATTAGCAAGTTAATTATCCCCATTTAGATGGGGATGTTCCCCGAGCAACTTCCTATGTGGTCTATGTGACTCAAATTATTCGTATTTCTAGAGCTTGATCTCGAGCTGAGGACTTTAATATTCGTAATCTTTGTATAACTAAAAAACTACTCCATCAGGGCTACCGTTACCATAAACTTCGTAAAACCTTTGCAAAATGTTATTATCGTAACCCTGATCTTCTTTCCAAAACGTAATTTACGAACTCTTCTACGACAAAGACTTTCACTGCCAAGTCATTGCGTACATTCTTTGTAGCTTGCTATGCTATTTATACCCACATTTTTGTAAAAAATCGCCTCCGTTTGTCCGTCAGTCCGTCCGTCCGTCCGTCATTTACCGCATCTCCTCCTAACCTCTGAACGGAATTCAATCACACTTAGGGTATGACTTTACCATATGATGACGGCGTGCAAGAGCAACATTATTTTTGGCTCCGAGCCCATGGGCTCTCAGTGGGGGTCAACAGGTCAACTAACATTATGATGATGAGATTACACTGTATACATTTGTTTCCTCCTACTTCATCGGTGGCGGCCTGGGGGAAGGGACATCAAATACACTAATAATTCAATTATAGTTATTTTCCCATACTTTTGCACATTAGTTGGTATAATAGTCATCTATGAAAGAGATACACAGGTAGTCAAATGATTTATTACTTAAAACTAAGGTCGTCTTCCCTGGGGTTTGGGGTTGGAGGAGGTGGGTGGTGGGGGGAGGGTATCAGGGGGTCAATGTTTTTTTAAAATTAAGTCTCAAACGAACATTTTGATGAAGGGATTACAGTGTATAATAATATATTGTTCTCCTGTATGTGTGTGTGTTGGTGGGAGTGGCCTGTGTGAAGAAAACTTGGATATTTGCGATGGCGCTCCGTCGAATTCGTTCTAGTGTTTTTGTATTTATATATAGACGAGCATCTTTTTGTTTTACTTATATTGCCCATTAATGCTGCCTTGTTGGGTAGATAATAGTTTATGGCGGGGATTTGTTTAAACGTCCCGTTTTATTGGGATGACAGGAGGGTAAGTGTGAGGTTTGGTGCACACTAGAACATGGTTTAAACCCCAGCGGCCTATTTTGCCAATGACCGTTCCAAGGCGGTAGCCCTATTGTCAACTCTTTTTGTGTTTATGCCTTTATTTCCTATTAACATTGCCATTCATGTTTGTCGTTTTGCATGTTTTTGGTTTTACTGTGTTCTGTGAAAGATGCGTTTCCTGTTTGACTCTTATACTTATTTTTGATAGAGACTGTGAATGAGCGGTAGTGAAAAATGCTTCGGTGAACACGGAAGCTTCAATGAGGTATTTTCATAACATTATGTCAAAATAATTTCAGGTGGCATATTTTAGAATTGTAAACTCGACCGCTGCACTAATTCTGAGTTCAAAATTCCTACCCAGTTGAAGCAGTGTTATAATTTATTTCTAAGAAAACACATCGATCTGAAAGATTAAAATGTGCCGTTCTTGCAATCAAAGCAGACGATTTAAACTCGTTATTTTGCAGTTCATAAATAACTCCAATCATATTCTTAGGTAGGTACTTAGGAATTTTGACTAGTATATAAGTGGATAAATGTAGTTATTAGAACAAATTGCTATCAAATACGATACATCCACTTTTTATCACTTATATAATATCTGAAATTAATATCAGAGTAAAAACCCGAAGGAAGGAACTGGAAAATTACAGACTTAAATATTATGTCATACTGATAGGTAAAAAGCGGATTATATAAATGAAACATAACGCCGTATCTATATTTGAGCAGGGAGCTTATGTCATGGTCTTAATTAACACAATCACCACTTTTAAGCCTATTTGTCGAACGGATTTAAAATAAGTCGAGTTTTAATCATATCCGGTACAATGTCCGTAATATGTGTTTTGTTTTCCTGGTCTAAATAGACTAAATATTGTACTGTTGATTTTATTAATATAGAATTCTGCTCAATTCGGGGCTAGAGGGCGTGAGCGGTAGCTAGCATATTTCACTACCGCTCATGAACAGTCTCAATCAAAACGAGACTGCAATATTTCGTATGTGTCGTTTCCGGCCGTTTCCAAAGGTCCATTAACATACTCTTCTTTACTGTGTCAGACAGTGTAATTAAGAGTGACATTTTCCGGATGTGACTTGATTGATTTCATTGTGTTTATATTGTAACAAACAGCAACTGTACTGTGTAGTGTGTTGTTTCCCTATATAGTTTTATAAACAACTCATTTCTATAATTTATATAGTTTAATAAGTGTTGTGTATGAAGAAAGACAGCTATTTGTTTTCTAATGTTGTAAAATTAAAACAATCACATTGCTATGATGTTCAGCTATTAACATAGCATGTAAGTGTATAATGTAAGTGGTGGCTATAACGTTGTTTTACACTCTTTCAGTCATATCAAGTTGCTATTTCAATATAAATCACTTAACCAGTACTTTGCAAAGGTTTCAGGAAAGGACCCGGATGATTTGATTTGTTTATACAAAACAAACTCGCTCAGAATTAGGATCAGTGAACGAGATAACATGTTGTATATGACACAATTGCTTCGAACTCCTCTGTCAAAATTAATATTCATTGTAAATTGTAACAGTAATTGTAAAGTTAGAATACATTTTCAAGATGTATAATGAACAGGAAAATGGGAGTATACTAATTTCTTACATGTATATGGGCGAAGCGAACACAGATGAACATTTCAGATAAACTCAGAGGCATACTGAAAATGTTATAACTGGTATATTATTTAACCTCTGATTTGATTTTAAGGACATTTGTCACTCGGTGGAACGCGTACTTTTTTTGTTCACTCCTCATTAGCATCCATTCGTTCGTGTGGCAGGAACCACACCTCTACCATCTCGTCAAGGATTTTTCTTAAACTGAGATAAATGATCTATATCATATATGTCTTTGAAATAAGAACTTCCTTAAACACATTTGTTTAATGAAGCGTAAAAGTATAAACTAGATTGGCTTTTCAATTAACAATCACGGGATTTACGTAATGTAATGAAGTTTGTCTCAGCGTATAAAAATAAAGAACATACTATAATTGGAAAGAAATACATTTATGAAGCTTGTATGATATGTGTGTTTAAATCAGACAATATTTCGTGAAATTTCTGCGCTAAGCCAGTCAAGTGGAATTACAGTTTCTTATATATTTGCTGTTATGTCTGTAGTTCGTTGACTGTAAAGGGCATACAATTGAAGAGTTGCAAACAACTTCGTGCCTTGCACGTAATTTGAACTAATTTTACAAAAGACATGACTCCCTAAGCTCCTTGTTATCCTAATGACTGCTATTAAATACGAATAAAGTTGTGTCTATGGTATTTTTGCTAAGACGTGCACCATAAAATAACATGTTTAAACATGGTGAAGAACAATTATGTAGTCTGACAAAAACTTATGAGACACATGCGACATGGACCTTACTTTGTTTAACAACGGTTACACTTGTACATGTAGTTCTGTTTGATATATTTGATTATATGTATATATCACATTTGATACTTCTCGTACTAAATACTACTGGTATTAAATATAACTTGCTCTATTACGTCGCCAACAGATTCTTGAATTGTTCAGACACAATTTCACTATTACCTGAATAAGCTATGTATCAGTAAAATAAGAATATTTAGTAGTATTTGCTCGAAGGGGGTCTTCCTCCACCAATGGAAGCTGGAAAGTCGCCATATGACCTTAGCTGTTGGTGCGACTATAACATTCAATTCAATTCCATCCAAACAAGTATATGGAACATAACATGCGAAATCGCATTAAAATCATATCCTTATTACGCTTTGATAATCTCCGCTTGTAGTGCAGAGTATCGTAGCGTGATAAAGAGTCTGATTTTAATGAGATTGTAAAGTGTGAGTCAACACGAAATATTACAATACACAAAGTATTTCAACAGAAACTGAAAAAAATGGTTCTCATTACGTGGTCCGAATATTAACTTTCGTACCCCGTCCAAGAAGCGAAAACGGGGTTGGCTGGGGGTATAAAATAAAACCTTAATATCGCCTTGAAAGTTTGCATATTGTAAATGCATATTGTAAAATGAAAACATTTTATAGGTAATTTTAAACAGGTTATCGGATTATTTTCAGTAAAAAATGTTTTAAACGTATTTTATTATCGAAATATCCGTTATAAAATCCTGCTAATATAAGCTTTCCCATTGCTGTGAAAAATGATCCTATAACAACACAGCACCCATACTCAATGTCGCGGTAGGTCAGCAATGTACCACAAACTAAATTAAAATTTAATTAAATATTCAATGAAAAAGACAATACAAACACAAAGAGAGTTGAAATCAGGGTTACGGACCGTCAGTAGGCAATGTTGTTGTACAACCTCGCTAGTATCCTGTCGTCATTGCACACATTGACAAGACTGTGTACACACGTTTGATCTGTCCAAAGAAAATCTCTAAAAATAAAATCCACATCCAGAGAAATAAGCAAACAATACACATAAACTTGGTTGAAAACATATACTGAAAGGAAAAAGAAACGCGACACGGGAATTGTCGCTATATATTGTATATACTGTACACTTAATTTCATATTGGTCTATAGATAACTTACGACAACATTACAATTGCAATAACTCAAATTGCCTTAATCCACGAACGGAAAAAACTTCCCCAAATCCCCTTCCCGGGACTCCCGGCACCAAGAGAGCCGCCAAATACACCTGTAAATGCAGAGTTACCTCCTTTCCGTTCGTGACGAACTCTACAGAAGCGAGTAAAACGAATGGTCTAAAAATATTTCCGCGTAACAAATGGTTTTAATTGTTTTATTACTTTAACTTTACGTCCCATATGTTATATTTTTACGAATTTATAAGCGTAGTTGGTGTTGGTTTTTGTTCTTGCGCCGTTAATTCAGACCGCAATTCGTACACAAACACATGCGGTCTACTTCCGGTTTCACAACCTTTGTAAATTCCGTCTCGGAATTATGGTTTTTAACTTCTATTAGGAATTTGAATTTGACACCGGAACGTAGGCACCATTCCGACTCGTGTCAACACGCCAGGAAATAGTTTTTCTTCTTATATATATTTTTTTATTTTTTTATTTTTTTTTATATAATTACAGTTGGTGCATTTAGCGCTTTCTGCTGTTATTTTCTTATATTTCAGTAACAGCAATGTGGTCGCATTCGCTGGTTGGTGAGTCCTGCCGAAAGAAGGCAAAGGTCCCTTCTGACGCCCAGGGCAACCCTTCCAAGTGAAAGGTATCGGGCCAGATACTTCCTGGTGTGAGGAAGGCCACCCAAACGAAGGCTAAGGTTCCTTTCGACGGTGATGGCTCCCATCCCAGACGAAAGCAGTGACGTAGTACGGAAGTCACAGATACTTCCAGGTGTTGGGAATGCCACCCCTACGAAGGCTTCGGTTCCTTCCGCCGGTTGGCACACATCCCAGGCGAAAGCAGTCCCGTACCCCACCCACTCCTGTTCACAGTTACCGGCTACCAGGTAGTGTGGGGGTCACGCCGACTCCAAACTCTCTGCCTCATGGGTAATCTGAAGGTCCTCAGAACAGATTCTACTCACTCCTCCAGGTCATCTTTCAGAGAGTCAACACGCAGAGGGCAACCGTCTAGGAGCAACCGTCACCTGTCTAGAGACAGCTCAGGTAATTCTTCCTCTGATGAATTTTCTGCTTTTCAAGCTCGCCCCAAGGCCGTAGGGTTATTCTTATTGTATTCTTACTGTATTCAATACCGTTGTTATGGTTAGGGCCATCTAACGAATCATGTCGTTTCTTCTGAAGGGCTCTGCTCTTATAAATCCAGACTAGTAGTCTTACGGAAAGCTAAATAAGATTTCTTTCTACGGTATGGGAAGAGGACTTAGGTTTTTGCGTTGGTACTCGCATGCAAGGGAAAATTTCTGTCATGGGCCACATTTACCTGTTATTATATTTTCTTACGTGTTGTATAATCACAGATTGAATAGAATATAATATAATATTTTATTGTAATATTCTTAACAATGTGAACATGACAATGAACAAACAGGAAATCAAATCATATAATAGCAATTAAGATAACAAGTAAAAATGTGTCTGGGACACTTTCTTTGTTCTTCTTTTTCAGTGTTATTTCAGAAACACTTACCAACAATAGGACTGAGACCTCTTTAAGAAATCATACTTTCCTAGACAGTGCTCTCTATTGGGATAGGCTTTTTTTTTGGTACGGAAGTCATACCTTCCGACTGACAGGGCGCTCTATCAGGTTGAAGGAAATGATAACCGCATTCCAAGAGTGAAGTTATCTAGTAGCCGTCTGGTGAGACAGACCATCTACAATCAGAGAAGGTAAATTGTCGAAGTCTTATCTCTGATTCTGATTACCGGCTTGGAGGTATTCCATCCTAAAATAGAACTCATTCTTTTGTCGGACAGGATCACCCTTTTTTCAAGTTTAAGTTGTAATAATACTCTTTTTATTGGTAAACACTTCTTTAGCATTGTCTGACTATGTTCTCGATTTTAGAACCTTATTGAATGCTTTCGTATCTTTAGAATATCTCCGTGTTTACTAAAGTTAAGAGTATTTAAATTAAAAGTATATTCCTCTCATGGTCTTGCTTAAAGGTGAAATAGGGCGTGTCTTTTGAGTATATATTCGGAAATATATATATATAATATACAGTCTGTTCAAATCTTACACTTATTGGTTGTCCCGTTTTCTCACAGTAGCCAATTTTATCTCACAGCGCACACGCTTCGAGTTTCGCCCTTTTTGAAGACAGGTAAGTGTCACGTGATCCCGTGACGTCATTGGTACCAAACGATAAGCGGTGTCGCATTGAGTTGTATAGTATTGTCTATGTAGGATTACGTTTTATGGTATTTGTTTAAAATGCCGTGTGCTGTTCTGGGTAAAAAAGTTTGCATAAAGAAGGACAAGATAATAACCTAAGTTTCTTCTGTTTATCGAGATGATGATATTTGAAGTGTGGATAGATCGTTACCGACGAAAATCTCCCGACTCGTCTAGAAAGTGGGAACCTACGAAAGACGCGCGAGTTTGTAGCAAACATTTGTGGGAAGTCCATCCTTTGGTTTCATTATCTTTGAATTTGGAGAACAAAAGGCCATGCAGATTAAAACCAACAGCGGTACCAACGATATTTGACTATAAAAATGAGAAGTGCATAACCCCGCCGTCTCCAAGCAAGTTGTATTCGCCTATTCGACCGGCGTTGGGGAGGAAATTCATACATGGAGTAAGATTGAAATTTATGTTCAGTTATCTTAGCACCTCATTCAAGTATTCAATCCAACGATTAAATATAGCCCCACACGTGCTTGTACTTATGCCAAACCGATCTGAAAGATCTTCAAGGAGAAGTCCTAGTCGTAACCGCATTAAAACCATAAAAAATTCATCAATAACTCGGAGCATTTTAGGTCGTCCTTTATCATTCGGTTTCGAAATTCCATCTTCTAACTCAGAAAATAATGCTTTGAAAGATCCAGAGTCCGGAATTCCAGTGTAAAACAAGACCTTTGAGTCGTTTGTTGATACATCATCAAATGTCAGAGCTGGTCTAGACACTTGTATTGCAATATTAGCACTGCTTTTAATAGGGGTTTGTGTAGAGAACGTTCTAGTTGGTGTAATTAGAGATTCCTCTGTTTGGGTAGAAGTTGATACCATCTCTGGCTGTACTTGTACTGACTGGTGACGTATTTTTGAAGCAACTGGAACATTTATCCAATAACTGTGAAACTGAAAAACATGAATTACATTGTCAGTTTAATTTCAGTAAATTATTTTGTTTTTCCACAAAAAAAGAGTAATTTTCTCGCCTTGTTCTCAAACAAACAAAAGTGTCGTTTAAAAAGGATATGTTCAACATATATTCACTTCAAAGTATTTCAAGAAAACATCTGAACATAATTATCACTTATCCCTTTACAAAAAATAAATTAAAATGATTTTGTGGATTTTCATATGGAAGCCATGCCAAATGTGTTATTTTTTTTATTCTGATATGTTTATGGATACATTTTTTATTAAATTAAAGGCGGTACATCATGCTTGGTATATTTTTAGAATTGCTCAAATACATTATTTCTGTATTAAACTGATAAAACTAAAACTAAATGAGCCATAAACCACCAAAAAAAATTACACTGAACATAAAAACAAAAGAAACAAAGAGGGTATTTCCTAAGGATGATTTCGCGCAAGGTTTAGCTATTTTAAACTTGGTGGTAAACAAAGTCGCATTGTATTGCATCGGGAGTGTCACTATAGATAATGTTGATGTGTTCCGCGTGACAGCTATATTTATAACTTACGGATTCCTCTATGGCCTGGTAAGACTTATTGTAATGTATAATTATTAATAATTGTGCTGTATCATGGACAAAATCAAGACAATTTAACAATTCCTACCTTCAATGATATGTCGAGCATCGAGTCATTGCAATCCATTGGTATGCCATCTGCCTCACCACTAACGCTAGACTCGGGAGATTCCTCAATGACTACTTCCTCGGTCTTGTTTAGGGCATCATTAGTACTGACAGTAGCTTCAACATTGTCATCCACATTCTGTAAACATAGTCAGACACACAGATTAATTAATTAATATTATACTTAAAATGATTTTTTTTTGAAGTTTAGCACACATATTTAACAGGGTGGATTATAGCATTGTCCTGCGATTTACATGTAGCTCAGTCAGTAGAGTAACGGAATGGTAGTTTGATAGTCCCAGGTTCGAGCTCCAGTCCCGCTGTACATTTCCTAGCACTTGGGACATAATTTAACTCCAATTGCATTAACTCCATTCCAATATAAACGTCCACATATAATCATAATTAGTTTTCAACTATCATTTACCAATGGCTTGGGTGGTTCTGTTGGATACATTTTAGCAGCATTTTCCCACCTAATGCTGGTTTCCTCCATAATGTGTGTAAATAAGTAAGAACTATATACCCTTACCCTATACAGAACTATTAAATTGCGAGTTATATTCTCAGTTTAGGCAGACAAGTGTTAAATGACTTACGGAGATTTTGTAAACTTTTTCAAAGCCACCTGGTCTTGGGAACATGCTAGGGAGTGGGTGTTCTTTGGTAGGTCCCGATTTTCCTACAAAATGGTGGGAACAAAGCCTCGTCTGATCGGCGTTGACGAATACAAAGTTGGGCCTCGTATTCTTGCAACGTTGTATCCAGACCTTTCTCACTAAACTATTGGCTGGAAAACGATGCATGGACACTTTTTTCCCGTCACTAATCTTTTGTCCATGATTTTTACATACACAACAGTATCTTTGGCTTGACGGCATCGTTTAAAACAATAAATCTATGAGCGCGAAATATCGATTTTCCCGTGTTTGTTTACCGTTTGTTCCTAGGATACTACCCGGAAGTAAATTCTTGTCATTCCGGTGTAACTTCTTGAGCTAAAGAGCGAAAAATCAGGGGCAGATAACAACACTTTCCGGAAAGGGCTATTCCTCCGGCGTTGAGGAGGAAATTCATACGAGAAGTAAGATTGACATTTATGTTCAATTATCTTATCACCTCATCGGGTATACGTATGATAAATTGAAGAAAGTTATATAGTCTTAGATCTTTATATACACCTTGAATGTTTAGCTGTTGAATTAGAAGCATGCGTCTTTACGTGAATCAATGAAGAGTTGACGACGCTAATATTATATAGCCGTCTTTTTTAAAAGATTGCCAAGAACGTTCAGCATATAAATTTAAATGAATCCGGTGAAATAAACTCTGTGTCTTTGTTTCCAAATTTTAATTTTAATAATTTTAAATTATACACCCTCTTCTGCCAATAGTGTTATAGATATATATTATCAACATATATAGGTCTATGGATTTGAAAAAAAATACAAAATGTTTCATGGATATCTATCACAAGGCAGAACATTAATAATATTACTAGCTTTTATATTAATTCAGTAATGTTTTGTGGCAAAGCAACAACAATAACGCCTCTTAGCTCGTGCAATAAGTAAAACAAGTATAATAGAATAATATACTTTATATTATGGTAATTTGATATGTTTCGTCTGTTTTCGATCTGTATATCAGGAGTAAGTATACATGAGTAAGTATACTTACCAACTGTCTATATCGTGCTCATAATACATTTGGCTATATTATTTAAATCACAGTATGATTCTCTCTTTGTGCGCGACAAATTAGAGCTCGCATATCATGTGATATATCCGTCTTGTGCAATACGCGTATGCCCTCGGCGGTATTACACCGCTCAAGTAATTGCAATAAACAGGAAATATATCATAAAACTAGGTTTCCCTAAATGGTGCGTTCTTTTGTGATATACCGACGTATGTACCCTAATTAGGCTGTACTTCAAGAGTGCACCGCGATATTTGATTAGTCTGTGGTATATTTATATTTGGCACGCGGAGACTAGTGAGCGTGTCATATTGCAAACACCGCTCCTACAGAGTGTTTGGTGTTGATGGCGACTTATGGCAAATATATAATACTATAGAAATTATGGCGCCAAAATTATATGCCGTTTCATTTATTATTGTTTTTATTCATTTCTATCAATTATGAATAATATCCAATAAATATATTTGTTCCATGTCTACTTATCGGCAAAAAAATCTGACGCTCGTATTAATGTATAGTTATTCGACCAGGTCCATTCATTCGGAATATACTACATTTCGCGGATATTGTGTATGTATATTGCAGTGTTGCGGGTGACTTACTGTCAGATTTCGATGAAAACAATGTTTACGTTGTTTATTGTTTGTTGTTGCTGTAAGTGTATAAATACGCTATTTTGTTAGATTAGTGAATAGTGCAATGAACCGCTGAACGTAACGTATGACATGACACGATAGTCTTTAGAAGCTCTCCATTTGCACCTGCACCGCGTTCGACTTCATCATCAGTTGATGAATCCGATGCATTTTCGTCCTCAGACACGTATTTTGGCTCAAAATCGTAAGGTTGCACATTGTGTAACCGTCTTATCACGGGCATTTCCTCTGATTCAGCATCATGATAGATTAATTCTCACATTTTCACACAAGGTATACTGTTTTGCGTTCAGTCCCAATGTAAACAAAACAATAGTTTGTTCCCAATGACGTCACTTCCGGTAATTCGCGCAAGGGTTTCCCCTTAGATCTTTTTCGATTTTTTAGCGATGCCTGTTCGCCTTTTCGATTTTTATCTTTAAAAACATATTTTCACTGAACATACATCAATGGCATAGTAAAAATCGTATTTATAATGATATTTGATACTTAAAAACATATCAAAAGCGGATTTGTTGATTTAAGACCAATTTCTGCTTTAATACCTACTACAGGAGTCTGATACGTGTCTTTAACTAAAGATTCTAAGTGAATGACTTTTGTTCTTTTCTGTCCTTATGGACTTAACTATAGAACTAGTTTTGCAGGTAACCTCGTTAGAAGTCAGTACATACTGTCGAGGTCCGTCACAAGTAAATCAGTTTATTTCGTTATGTAAATTGTTTTCCTTTATCAGGACACCAAATTCGACTTATTCTCTCGCCTTGATGAGTACTCTTTGTGGCAGGACTAGTAGAATTCAGATAAATTCTTTTATATTTATCCATGTTGATATTTATCCATGTTGCTGTTCATATTTTTATGTAGGACAAGTAACTCCGCAACTGTTTCCTGCCCTGGTTACGGTTGAGTAGATGATGACTGCGGGTCTATTGTTTATGCTCATCAGACTTGCAGGCATATAAGCATTTATTTTATTTAGCGCCAGTAGTATTTATATCCAGGGGTGTCAATCAGAGGAAGGCGGTGATTTCCCCCTGCTACTTAGACTCGTCTATCCGACTAATATGAATAATTTTACTAATATTGTATACAAGTATCTATCAAATACCAGGCTACTTTGCTGTGTAGGCCGCTTACTTGAAAAGTTAATGATATCAATGTATATCACCACCTTTGTTGGTGTAGGTTTATATTTACAATAGGTTTTATTATTTACAGTGGCACATGCTTTTTTTTTTTTATACATTTGCACATGCAGTTGTTGGCTGAGGTTTCATTTTTGCTGGTAAGTTGATCTGGGGGACGCCCGTCGCTGAGTGGTTAGTCTCTGACTTGAAATCACTGCCACTCACCGCTGTTTTATGATGGTGTCCCGGTTAGCTCAGTTGGTAGAGCTTTCGCCCTGTAAGGGAGGAGTCCCAGGTTTGTGTCCCATACCAGCCACAAAGACAACTGGCGTCTTGTTTTTATTTTGGATTTGATGATAAACCTTATATTTCATTGTTTGTGTTTCATGTTTCACTCGACAAAGACGTAATGCCGCTGTTGACATTACTGTCGTCTCTGTTTTACCGCATTATGTTTTGCTGCTTAAGTATCAAGGTTGGGAGCACAAAATACATATTAATAGAATAATCGTTGGTTTGTCGTGAATATAGGAATTTTTCTTCGAGAAGTGAGAAACTTATTTTCACCAGAGCCTTAGCACGAATGATTTATGCGAGTTTCCTCACTGATACGCCTGCGGTATTTTGGGATTACCCGAGGGTTGATTAAGGTCTCCTTCTGTACCGCTTACATCTAAAGGCAGTTTCAGTAGTTTCGGTGGCTGAGTCTTTGGCTTCAAAGCTAATGTCCTCAACCCTACGTGGGTTTGTTCCCTGTCTCCCTGACTAAGCCTTGTCTGATGCAGTTCTTCGTCATTCATCTCGTCCCTCTGGGGTTGCTTTCCTTGTGTATCTTATTAGATGCGGCTATAGGACATAACACTCCAATTCTTGCAGCTAAGATCATAGTCCAGATTCTAGATTCCTTACGCCACCCACTTCTCCATACAGTAATACAGTTAATGGGCTGTAATGCCAGTGTTCGTTCTCCATTAGCACTAGGGTACTGATGATAGTTGGCGTAGTTGTTTTCATACTCCTCTCTGTTTAGTCTTGCTAGAACCAGGATACAGTCTCCTTGTTTATCAGTTTAGAGTAGGTCTATCAGTATGAGTAAATTCCTAACGTCATGGTAGGCTATACTGTTTTTAGGCCCGGCTTCTACTCCGTACATTAATTATGCCATAAGAGCCAGACTTCTCTTTTTGAAGTCTTACCCTCAGGCGGTTTTGAATTACATCTAGCATCTCTTTATTTATTGGTTCTATATGCCAAATTCGTATGAAAACACAATTTCTTTTCGGCTAGATCTTTTAGAAGGCCACTTCTTTACTCATGCTATGTTAAAGTCTCGTTGGCCTTTTACTTGAACAAAAATCGGGGAGGGGTCGGGGTGGAGGGGTGGGGGGGGGGGGGGGGGGTGGGGTGGGGGGATGCGTGCGTGCCACATTCAAGGTGACATTCTGCCGTGGTCAGAACAAAAAGTGGGGGTGCGTGCGTGTGCACAGCCACATTCAAGGTGACATTCTGCCGTGGTCTAGGGGTTTAGTAGAGTTGCCCTAAATGCATGTTTAAGGATATCTTAGATTAGCTTTAGTAACCATAAAGTTGTATCTTAAGGGCTACATGGAAGATTTGTTCACTAACTAAATGTGTTACCGTCAATAAATAAATTCGTTTTTATTATTTTAATAGGGTTCCCTTTTCTCAGCACTTCTGTCCATCTTGGTTTCTAAGCGGGTTTACAAGGGTTTACAGTCTACCTCTGCCACTATCCTTCATTCCAAATCAATATGCAACCTCACGTTTGTCTATTCAAACTGCATCTTCAGACTTTAGTTTTCTGTAAAAGTTGCTCTAATAAGTGTACCTCTATGAGGTCCTTCAATGGATACTCTGAGGGCACATAGGTTTAGCTGGGCAGAATAGTGTAGCGCAGTGGTTGTTTACACTTCCACCGTAGTCGGAGTGTGTTTTTTCTTGTCTCCCCCTTTGAGCTTATATCACGCCCCTTCTTAGTTTTGAATACTTAGAAGTTTAAAGTGGCTCTTTTGACCTCCTATTTGACTTTTGTTCTCCGGCCCTCCTTTGAACCTTTAGGTTAAACTTAGATAGACTACTCTGTAGACTATCTTTCTTTTAGCCTTAGCCTTGTGGCTCAGATTTAGTGAGCCTATTCTGGGAACTGAAGTGTCATCGCTGTCATGCTACTAAAGGGATCTCTTTTAACCCCTTCTAGAGAGATTCCTGTAACAAACTGATTGTGTTTTGTCTGGGTATATACCTAATTCAATTCCAATAAGGCTGCACAAATCAGAGCCTTTATTTTTCTTAAAATTCACAAATTATTTGTTAGGTTCTGTCTTACATATTGTTTTCACTGGGTCCAGTTTTTAATACCCAGTCAGTCATGGGGTTGTGCTGCTCTACCAGTTAGCTGACTTGGCCTTGCCTAAGTCTATAACGGTAAGCATACAAATCATTTGCAGTTTTATTTAATATTACTTATCTTGGTTTGTAAGCACTTCATGCCACAATGTTCTAAATGTGTTTGGTTTATACATATTGTTTATAGTTATCTATGTTTCACACAGTTACTTTTTATCTTGTGTTCATAGTTCTGTTACATTTACAGCTCAGTTATGAAGCTGTTAATGTAAGTACTGAATCAAGGGGTCGATACTTACTTAGATGATCTATGTAATACTAGCAATTTTCTGTTCCATAGATTTGCTTGAAATTGTCGATTATAATTTTAGATTGTGGTGGACTTATTGTCCTTGACCGAATTGAAGGACTTATGAGGGTGCCATAATCACCTTGTAACGTTCATCTGCCCATCTAAGAAGTTTCAGAGGCCCCTCCTACTGGCTCTATCGCCAGTCAGGATCCCCGTGTACGCTATGGTGAGTGTTAGTTGTTTTGGTTCATGCTCTCATCTGCTTTAATTTCTAGTGATTAGAGCAGGTATGATCGTGCTTTGTTACTTGTTGTTCAGAGTTGTTCAAATCCCCTTGACACATTCGGGCACTCATAGCAGGTTACATTGTTCCACCCCAGCTCTTGTGTTAAAGTCGTAATTGTAATGTTGTCGTAAGTTACCTATAGACCAAAATGATAAACTACCCACCCCTCCTTAATTTAGGACTTATTTGCGGAAAGAGGAGGTAACTCTGCATGTACGAGTGTATTTGGCGAATCTCTTGGTGCCGTGAGTCCCGGGAAGGGGATTTTGGGAAATTTTTTCCGTTCGTGGATTAAGGCAAGTTGAGTTATTGCAATTATAATGTTGTCGTAAGTATAATAGACAAATATTAAAATTAACAAAATTTATCATATATATTCCAAGCAAATTCCAAGATGTTTTGTAAAAAAGAAAGTTGCAGTTAGTTAGAGAAAGGACACACGTGTGATGTTGTTGATGTTTTAATCACAGTACACGTTGTAACAAGAAATTCATAAATGCTGAAGTTCCTCTTTGAAAAATTGAGCCAGTTCAGTACTGTATTTAACGTGAAGAGTTTGCAAAATGTTGCATCCTAAGTTTGCTCACATGCTTGAGCCAAACGCGTACTCTTCTCAATAATGAAACTTTGAAGGACTACTATTTGCTGTGTTACGTGTTGTCTTAGTATTTTTCCGAAAGGAAAGATCTTACGTAGCCATGTATCATTCGATTAACAGAAGCATATTGTACATGCAATGTATGGCCAGAAATTCCCGTGTCGCGTGTCTTTTTCCTTTCAGTATATATTAAAATATATATTAATTAGGATTTAGAGATTTGTATACTTACCGTTAGCAATTAGACTACTAGCATTTTGTGCTAATTATTTAAACTATTTAACAAAGTATCAACTTCAGAGGTAGGTACATAATGTTATCAAACGTATTTTAGCCACGACGGAACTTTTTTCTCGTTTAGGGCAAACACTTTTGTTAGAAACTGGGACCCTACGCTGTTGGACATGGACTGGTATGAAACAAATTACCACATTGAAGGTTCCATGTTTACCGTCATATGCATACCATCTTCGGGATGACTCAAAATTTCGTTCTATTGACATTTTAAATATTGAGTTCTGCTCATCCCAGGGCTAGAGGGAGTGAACGATAGCTAGCATTACCCACTACCGCTCATGAACATTCTCAATCAACCGAGATTGCAATAATTTTGTTTATATGTATCGTGTTCGGAGATTTTCAAATTTCTCGATTCATACTCTATTTATCCTGAAAAGATACATGCATCACATGTATTTCTAAATTACATTTGTAACAGTGTTTGAATATTGTTGGACGTGTCATTGCAAATGTTTAATACATAATATCAGAAACAATATTTATTTGGCAGAAATAGTGCCATTTATATTCGAAAAGTTTAGTACAATTTTACTCGAAGATGTTTTGTTTTTTATGTTAAATAAATGTGTCCATAGAATAGTCCATTTATCTAAAAATGGCACAATATAACGGACACTATTTCTGCCAAATTTCTGATATTATGTTCGCATCAATAGTGTTGAATGACTGTCATCTAGTATATCATTGACAATGTTCATGCCTATAATATGCATTTGGATGAACATTTCAATTAACCATACCCCATCCATTTTGGATTTTCTTTTCAAAGATGGCTGACCAATAGCCCTTAAACTTGATTACAGTAAACTCTTGATGACAATTGTGTGTTTTTGGTAGACATGAATACTCTAGGCAAGGGAGTTGCAACTAAAATATATGTGCTCAGAATATTACAGAAAATATGAACCAAAATAGATAGATACTTATCCATGGTTGTGTACATTCGCAGATGCTAGATATAATATCTAGAAAACACTATTTGATGACAATCTGTGAAGTATAAATGCGACGAAATACATAGAATAACATGGTGAGATGTCTACATACATTTACAAAAGATAATAACAGGCCGTACGTACATTCCTCATTTCTTAAGTTTGTTGAAATGAGAACGGAACGCAAGGAAACAATGGAATATTGTGGAAGAAACAGAAAAAAGTCTACGAAAACAAGATGCATGCCTTGGTCATGATCACTTCCATACTATCTTCGTTAAACTTGTTAAATGGTTTATCAAAAGATGTTTTGACCCTATCATTTTGCAACGCACTGCATGCTTGGTGGTGGACCCATTTACAGGTCGCCACTATGCTTTCCTCTTTAATTATGCGATGTCCGGACAGGCTGTGGACCCTACCTAAAGCCCAAAAAGGACGGTGCCGTTTGATGTTTGCAATCTTGTCTTGTCGTGCCCTCACTGGTTTGTTTTCTTGTTGCCCTGGCTTCTGCCAAGTCATTGAGTACCTTCTTTGTGGCTTTCTAGGCTATTATTGTTTTGTATTTATTTATACACGAGCATCTTTGTGTTTTACTTATATTGCCTATTATTGCTGCCTTGTTGGTTAGAGAATAATTCCTGGCGGGGATTTCTTTATTTTCACTGCCCCGTTTTATTCGGATGACAGTAGGATAAGTGTGAGGTTTGGTGCTCCCTAGAACCTGGTTTAAACCGCCAGGGGCCTTTTTTTGCCACTGACCGTTCCAAGGCGGTAGCCCTATCGTCAACCCTTTTGTGTTTGTGACGTCTTATATGGCCTTTTATTTATCTTTAAAGTTGTTCTTCGTTACTCTGTGTGTTTGTGTTGAATGCTACTTTCCCTGTTCGATTTTTATGTCTATATTCATACCGCAATTGTCGGATAACCGACGGAAAACACAACGGCATTAATCACAATTACATGTGTAGTCGTCTGAGGTTTGGTGCACCCTTGAACGGGGAGTTTACACGGTGGCCCCTTTTGCCACTGACCGTTCCAAGGCGGTACCCCTGTTGTCAGCCATAATATGTTTGTGATGTGCTTTTCTTACTAAATATGTTTTTGATGTTCTTTTTGAACCTTTGCGTTGTAATACTCGTTGGAGAGACTGTATTCGGTGAATGCTATTCTTCCTTATAACCCTTTTCTTTACAACAAAATGGCAAGTCTAATGGATTCATAACATTAATATTAAATCTTCAGATCGAATTACGGAACTATGTTTATTTAGTGTTATTTATTTGTATACTTCATTACTTTGCTCTGATATATGATTAAGAGGGTCACTTGAGTTGTTTCCGCTTGCATGATATCAGGTTTAACGGAGGTAGTTTAAATCGGTATGTCAACAGTCAGATAACAGAATAGGTTTTCGTCTTTCATAGAATACATTTAGGGTTAACTGTATTAACATTTTATATTTTGCGACGGTATATCCGTCTTTTTTCTTTGTGCATTTTTTTTTTAAATGCGACGCATTAGTGGAGCCGTTAAACAGGTCTAGCGATCGTTAAGCGACATATACCATGACTGGTTAACAGGTATTGAACAAATGTTTTACTGTTGTCATGTCCAAAGCCTTGACATATAACTAGAGCAATTAACCTCACGTATCTTGGCGGGTTAAAGTCACATGACTAGAATTACACCGGGATATATACTAATCATGTTAAGTTGCAGTATTGTTTACCAATGTATTACAACTTTATAAGATGTACAGCTCGTATAACACCTTAAACTATACCATGATATACACCGAGTGAAATATAATTTTGTAATTGTATTATATACAAATACATGTATTGTTAAAAAACGAAGAAAACACTAATGAATTGAAAGATAATTTGATTTTCGGTAGCTAATTTGGTAATCCTTCACTCGTTATTAGCGGCAACAATACCCCGGAGAACACTTTATCGCCTTAACCTCGAGAGAATTATTACTTGATAATAAACACAGAAAACAGAGGAATTTTATCATAATCCTTAACCAATTACTTTGGTTTAAACAGCCCAATATTTTGTAATATACACAATTACCGTAATACAAAGTCGAAGCAATTGCTATAGGGAAATATAAACATCTTAAATTGTGATAGATATTTATTATGCCGATGAATATTGCTTAATGCACAGACTAATAGGCGCCGGAAATTGATGTTTCAGACAATGTTATTTGTACAAACTAGCCGACATAAACAAATAGCTATAACCGCAATGTTCTGGACAAGCGGAAAAAAGACGCCATAAACAAACGATTATCTGCAAGATTGCAGAGAGGTTTGTCCAACTCAAAATATGTACCACGCTAATTTAGTTGTTTTGAATGTATAACATGTATAAAGGACATAAGAAAGTTGTTTGTTTTATCAAATGTCATTTCTAAGATTTAAAATTTAGAATAAATGCAATCATGCGTTAACTGTTTGATACTTTTAAAAGTACAAACAGCTCGTGGCATAATTGTAATTTTAATACGAATTTAAACTAACTCTTCCAAAATAAGCAAATAATGCGTGACTAAGGTAATATAATTAAACTAATAAAATAATAAGTTAATTAGTATAAGTTTTATTAAATAGTATAATTATTGCTGCCTTAGTTAATGCAGTATAACAAAGTTAATATAAGTAAGTGAATATAATATGAGTTATGCTACAAACACTATCACAACCTGACCTCCATGATGAAGTGATTTACAAACTTCGTAAAATCCTTGGTCATAATCACTTTCATACTATGTTAAACGCGTTAAAAGGTTTATCAAAAGAGGTTAGGACCTATCAGTTTGCAACAGACTGCATGCTTGGTGGTGGACCAAATTTACAGTTCGCCAATATGCTTCCTCTTTAATTGTGCGATGACCGGAAATGCTGTGGACCCTATGATGACGTCTACCTAAAGCCCAAAAGGACGGTAACGTTTGATGTTTGTCTGCAATTTTGTCTTGTCGTGCCCTCAATGGTTTATTCTCCCATTGCTCTGGTTTCTGCCAAGTCACTGAGTACCTTTTTCAGGCTTTCTATGCTATTGTTTTTAGCTCACCTGTGCCGAAAGAAATATAAAAAGATCGGACAGGGAAAGAAGCATTCAAGGAGGACAGTCAACCACAAAACACAGAAACAAACACGCAAACAGACAAACAAGAAGGCAAAAGTAATAATAAATTCAAACGACATCACAAACACAAAAGGGTTGACAATAGGGCTACCGCCTTGGAACGGTCAGTGGCAAAGTAGGCCACTGGGGGTTTAAACCGGTTCTAGGGTGCACCAAACCTCACACTTACCCTACTGTCATCCCATTAAAACAGGACAGTGTAAATAAAGAAATCCCCGCCATGATCTAATCTCTAACCAACAAGGCAGCATCAATAGGCAATATAAGTAAAACACAAATATGCTCGTGTAAATATACTACAAAAAACAATAGCCTAGAAAGCCACAATGAAGGTACTCAGTGACTTGGCAGAAGCCAGACCAACAAGAGAATAAACCATTAAGGGCACGACAAGAAAGATCATGAACAAACATCAAACGCCACCGTCCCAATGGGCTTTAGGTAGGCGTCATCATAGGGTCCACAGCCTGTCCGTTCATCGTGCAATTAAAGAGGAAATCATAGTGGCGAACTGTAAAAGGGTCCACCACCAAGCATTACAACGCTCAAAGTGGGCTATTGTGACCGTTGTTTGTCTGTCTGTCGTCCGTGCGTTAGCTCTTGTTAAACAACTTCTCCTTGGAAAATGTTGACCAAATTTCACTTGGATGATACGGAGGTCAAATCATTCCACAATTAGGTCAATGCGACATCCAAGATGACAACTATTACCATATATGGTCAAAACCCTAAAATATCTACAATAATTGCCAACTCCTAGCCTACAACACTTGTATAAACGAAGTTTCTAGGGTCAAAAATAGCTTTGCCCCGGGATTCCAAAATGTGTTGCTATGGAAATTTTACATGTTTTACATAGACTTATATAGTGAACATGTAAACGACATCTCTTTAGAAACTGCATGACCACTTTTGACCAAATTTCACGTGGATAATACTGAGATCAATGCCTTCCAAAATTTTACAAATTAGTTCAATGCGACATCCAAGATGGCCGCCATTACCACATATAGTCAAAATCTTCTTCACAAGAACTGCTGAACAGATTTTGAAAGTTTTTATTTATAAACGATTGCAAACTCCTAGACTACAAAACGTATACAAACGAAGTTTCTAGGATCAATATGGCTGTGCCCCCTGGAATTCAAATATGGAGATTTTACATGTTTTACATAGACTTATACAGGGAATTTGTAAACGATATATGCTCAGCAACAACTTGACCAATTTTGACCAAATTTCAGTTGGACGATACTGAAGTCAATGAATTCCAAACATGTACAAATTAAGTCAATGCAATATCTAAAATGGCCGCCATTACCAAATATGTTAAAAACCTTAACAAATCTTCTTTCAGTCGCTGAATTAAACAGTCTGGAAAGCACTCTTTGTTTTCACGGCTTACCTTTCTGTCCATTTTTTCACTTAAGTTGATCGACGAGGAAGCAGACAAAATATTCATTTGTACAGATCCCTTCTATAACATTGCTTCCATAATTCAAAGCTACACACAACATGTCCTCCAAACCCATATTGACAAGGAGTCTGATTACGTCAGGCATTTTCTAAAAATACTATATCTTAATAAACGTGTAGTTGATTCTATCCTTAAATATTTCAAAAAATCAGAATGTCCCGTAATTTGTTATAAGTATAAAAAACCCTATTCGAAATATTACTTTCAACTACAAAAAAATAGTTTCTGACCTTGATATAGTAAATAACACTCCTAAGGAATGTGAATGTAACACATCAAATGTTGCTATGCTCCAGCAGGTCAGAAATAAAATGGTGTCGTAGAGAATATATGGACCCAAACTCCCTATCTACTTGGCAAAATTCAATTTTTAAAATTATAGATACACATATTAACTTTCATAATTAATTTGTTTTAGTTCCTGCTGATAAAGCAGCTAATAATGTAGTTATTGTTTGACGCCTAGATTACGTCAATGTTTTATCTCTGGAACTCGGTAGCACTAATTCGTATACTCCAGTTCATTCTACTGAGGATGATGTTGTATCCACACATATTACTCGTTGCACTACTTTCAAGGCTGGGGCAGACGAAAAGCAGAACAAACTGTCAACTATGTACTGGATTCCTCAAACTACATAAAAATCCGTATAAGGCCGGATTTTTTTAAATTCTAGTGCCTGCATCAGCTATAAAAAAATATCTCCAAACTTTTAACTTCTTGTCTTACTGCCGTTAAAGATCACGTTAAACATTATTGTGATAAAACTTATGAAAACTCTGGGATTAATTTGTTTTGGTCTATACAAATTTCAGGAGACGTTTTTGATAACATTTGCAATAACGTCAAGCTTCATCTATTAGCACTTATGACTTCTTTACACTATATAAAACCTTGCTCTTATTCAAAAAAACATTTTATTAGGTTGACAGTAGGGTAAGTGTGAGGTTGGTGCACCTTAGAACCTGGTTTAAACCCACAGCGGCCTTTATTTGCCACTGACCGTTCCAAGGCGGTAGCCCTATTGTCAACCTTTTGTGTTTGTGATGTCTTATTTGGCCTTTTATTCATGTTTAAAGTTGTTCTATGTTTCTGTGTGTATTTGTGGTTGACTGTCGTCATTGAATGCTACTTTTCCTGTTCGTCTTTTATATCTACTTTTAATGTATATATGTTGTTTAACAACATGTGAAAATATCATTTTCCGGCACATGTGAAAACACAGTTATTCTTTTACTGAACGTTTTATTAAAATAATGTCTTGCAACATAAGGTAGTATTTGTATTGAACGTTTGACTGACATCATGCCTTGCATTACATCAGCGACTGTTTTCGAATATAACAAGTAATTAACGTTATGATATGCTAATCATTGTTTGTAACAATAGCTGTACAGTACTTCAGTCTGACTACTATCCTTCAAACTGATAATTGTTTATGTATGTTATTGTCTATTTATGTCATACTCATACTTCTGCCCTGTCTGTTACTTTGACTAGAGGATCTGAAGTCTGAGATACATTGATAAATATATGTACTAGATGGCTTAGCTTTCAGCTGATTATAAACGATTGTTTGTAATATATTGCGTTTTGATTTTTGCATTTTATGGGCGTCACTCTTCCTGTTTGAATTTTGTATCAACTTCTAATGAGTTAAATTACTCTGATGATCAGATAGTAACGCTTAAAGTTATTGCAGTTCTTGGCGAGAGTTTTACCTTTTAAGGAATTTTTTCTTTTTTTAAGAAAACAATAAATTATGGTTGATCGATTCCAAAACTTAACTGGTTTATCGTTCAAATACCTATTTAAACACTGACGTGTTCACTGTAGTAGTTAAAGTAAAAAGCGCATTGAGGAAATGTATCTAAACAATAAACCGGTAACGGCACGACAAGGGCATATGCGTGTTATTGTCCACAGAAAAGCAACTACCTGTAGAAAAATGCAGCATATTTTCTTTCCTTTTTTCTTTTTACCTAAAGCATAAAAAGGAACGTAACATTTACTGCATTCGGTCTTGCCTTGTTGTGCCGTTATCGGTTTATTGTTTTGTTGTGAACATTACTACATTCAGTTTTGCCTTGTCGTGCCGTTACCGGTTTATTGTTTTGTTGTTTAACATTTACTGCATTCAGTCTTGCATTGTCGTGCCGTTACCGGTTTATTGTTTTGTTGTTTAACATTTACTGCATTCTGTCTTGCCTTGTCGTGCCGTTACCGGTTTATTGTTTTGTTGTTTAACATTTACTGCATTCAGTCTTGCATTGTCGTGCCGTTACCGGTTTATTGTTTTGTTGTTTAACATTTAATGCATTCTGTCTTGCCTTGTCGTGCCGTTACCGGTTTATTATTTTGTTGTTTAACATTTACTTTTTGGCTTTCAAGACTTTTCGATATTCACATACATTCTATACAAATATATTTGTGTGTACATATATGTATATGCATGACAAGGATATATACAAATGGAAAAGCAAGAATGTTAGATATAATGTGGAGTTCAAGTCTAACTATAGTAAATACAGAACACGGGATTGTCGTATATCAGGATTATGTGCCTTATATTTGGCCAAGATACTGCCCATATTCTCAACTCATAGGCTTAAATAAACGTAACAACTCGAGCTGGATAAGAGCAAACAATCTCGGAATGAATGAGGTAAACGAAAGTGAAACAATAAGTGTTGCGATTTAATAATAATAAAACAACAACAACAAATAAATATAAACATATTATTACTATTATTATCAGTTGAGTTTAATGTGTTATAAATAGAGGATCTTAAACGAGTTCCCATTTCATATAAGATTTATGAAACTCGTTATGAATTATTTTAATTTTATCGAGCCTTTTGGCGAGTTAAAATTAAAAATAATTCATAACGAGTTTCATAAATCTTATATGGAATGGGAACGAGTTTAAGATCCATTTTATAACATAAAATTGCAATCAAAGTAGTAAAAAATAATTCAGATAGACATAGAACCGCCTAGACGTCAGACACGCTTTAGCGCCAAAACGTCATAAAATATGTGACGTCGGAACATCGCGTCTCACACATAACGTTGCTTACAAAATGCAGTTTGCGTCAACTTTTTAACAAACTAACAATAATGTTTTGTATAACGTGAATTATTTTTATAAGCTGTCACAAATAATAAGTTTATGACTCAGATCTGGGTGAATTTGTAATAAATAAAATAGTTTCGGTTAATAAACTTGCGTAGTGTTACAGGTTTAACTCAACAAAATCGTTCCAGGTTGTATTACACGTGTGTCATACAATAGAATATTAAAGGAGTGTTCGACACTGCTAACAAGGGCTGTTATGTGATAACTATTGTTATTATTATTATTGCATTGATTATTACTTTTTATTTTGGAAATTCAGCATGAGATGTAGAGTTGAGCGCGGTGAAAACATTTTCAAATCGCCGTGCAGATGAACATAGAACATGAACAAACAATTAGACAAGGCAATCTACATCCTGGAAACAGAAACAGCAAATCGCAATTTGTGATGTGATTTATGTCAAACCGAAAATCATGACTGGCCGAGATCTATTCCGAAAATAGTCATCGGTTATATATACATATAAATAGCCATTCTAGTTTGACACAATGATGCACTCATTTGGGTAATATTTTTACACATAAAACTTAAAAAGGTAATAAGCAGTATTCAGTTCATACGATCTGCAGAGTAACAGTGTAGGGAAGTATTAAAATACAGTCTATATCCCGCCGCACAAATTCTGTTCAGAACCTGCGAGAAAAATTATTGGTTAAATGATGCTGGAATTCAATGCGAATATGCTGTGACCGAAACGTTCTAGAATAGTATGTGCTTGTGTTGCACGTTCGTTATACATCGCCAGGCCTTTGCGTGGGCGAATCTACAATACAATAATTTGTTGGGCACCAGCTTGCAAACATTCTACAGCTATGCTAATTACAGACATGGCAAAGCTGTACGGTGATAAAGAAGGATTACGTATATCATTACTACCGAGATCGAGGTTAACAAAGTATGTATCACATTCCCTGACCACAGAGACATCGTCGCGGATCTCCGAGGCTTTAGCGACTCCAGTGTCATGCAAGACAATCTGAATTCTAGAAGCATCTATGTTAAAATGGAGCTTGTTATGGCTATAAGACTATAACCCCAGTCGTCTCACAAATAAATGACCCAGAATTAACACAGAGAGGGACTGAGTCATAGTTGCAATATACAGAGTAAAGACAGTGTTATATTATTTGATATGGGAGATATCTGCCTGTTGCACACATGTGTTAAAATGATTCAGCGAGTGTGTGCACATTCTCTGCATATATGATTTGTCTATTTACAGAAGAGGCAGTCTGCATCTTTCATAGCTTGCTTGGATTAACAAATATCAGTTTATAATAAGATGTAAATATGGCCAAATACCACTGGGTCAGTAAATTAAAGAAAACTAGCACACTTTAAGTAAAAATCAAAAATAACGGGCGTAAGGCGAGACAGAGGAAAAACTAGGTCAAACGACAAGGTATGGTTACCTATCTGTTACAACGACTCTAGCTACACTGATGTACGCATCTAGACTTAAACGGCCTTTAAGATCAGACTACACCTATTCCCAACAAATCAATTTTTTTATAAGTCATTTCCTGATTTTTAAATATTTGAAAGCTTTATGATGCAAAATAGGTAATTTAAATTCATTTATTAAGGGTTGTGGACACAAAATTAGCCATACCTGACAACTAGGCTCGTATTCATTAAGCAACTTAAACGGAAAAAAATTACTTAAGGCAAAACATACGATGTTTACATATTTTTAAATATTCTTATTAACCTCTCAGGGACACTACACACCATCTATTTTAAGATAAATAATTAGCTCTAGATTTTATTTGTTCATAACCTTATCAAAAATATTAAAGATGAATGGCCACCCTTTTTGTAGTATTATCAATTAACAAATTTAAATCATAATCATCCTATGATCATTTCTTGATAGTCCCGGAGAGAAACATATATTTAAACCCGCTACTAAGTTGTATGTAAAAATAAGTATTATTTGTATGACGTAGATACTACTTTTACCACTGCGTGACTGCACGGGAAAATGAGGTAAATCTGAATTGTATAATTGCACAACTATTGCCAGATAATTGATGAATACATTTACCTGTGGATTAATTTACATGTTCAAAATTTTCTACGTCATCAAATAAAATCTCTCGCTTTTCACAGATATTTCACTGTGTGAATTGTAAATATATATTGTTGTATATTGATTTTGATTTAAATAATCATAAACATGTTCATGAAACAAAACATGGCCGGAGAACTTTAAGAAAACGTCTTAAATCGATGCAGAAAGGTGTTTAAAAAATTGATAAACTTTGACTTAAGTTAAGATATTGTTAAGAAGCTTCATGAATACTGACCCTGGTTTACAAAATTGGCCTGTAATGTTTGACACAGTTAGTCTTATTCCTTTCAGAGGGCTTTGCATACATTGTTTGGCAAAAATGTCAGAAAGACAATCTACATCTTTCCGAAAAGATGTCGAAAAGCCGCTTATGTCTGTTTTGAAAAAGATGTTGAGGTAAAGTCATCACCTTTTTACGGTAAGTGTCCATATGCAAACATTTTACAAATAAAATTATTTAGTTGGCCAAAAATATGTCTTTTAAACGTTTGTTTCAATCCCACACCCTTCATTTTAATGAATTTTCATACAACTGTACTGCAAACAGTGCTTATTTGCTGCATGTTTGCATGAATATGACCTGTAAAGATGGTACAACAATATCTAATAAAAAAACTAAATAAATAGTACAGTTACAGGCAATCGTGAGTGAGGAGTAAATTGTAAAACATGGCATGGCCCTTAAAATGGAGTTGGGGAGGATAGCCTTTTCTTTTGTCATTTTTAAACTGTACAGTTGCATTTTCTTGATGGTTTTACATACAGAAACTGCTGAATAATGTCAATTTTAATTCATTTGAAGGCAGTTTTTGTACAAAAACAGTTGCATTTTTATGGTAACATCTGCTATTTTTACCCCTGAAATTCAGAAATATCATTTTTCAGTAAATATTATTTTCAAAATAGCTTCAACTGGTTAAAAATCACATGTTATTGATGAAATAAATTCAAAATCACTTTATTTGAAACAAAGGATTGGAAAGGTTGCCGAGATATGGCATTTTAAAGATTCTGTATATGAGGCGTAAAAATAGCATGAATATGACTTCAGCCGAAGCTCTTTTAAGCACTCAAATATTTGTAGAAAATGACTTTTAAAAATGAAAGACACCATTTTCCTCAGAATGAAAGTATCAAACAATTTAGCCAGAAAAAACCCAACTCAAACCGAGACTGCAATATTTCGTATGTGTCGAGCTCGGTCGTTTCCAAAGGTCCATTATCATACTCCTTTTTATAGCACAGTGGCGTTGCTTGTGCAGTGTGGCGGCAGTAAAACGTCTCCCCGCGCTTGCAATCAGTACTGTTATTCATTCGATCTTTGGAGATCGCTGAGCCCGATACTTATATTTAGTGATCGGTGGTACATTTTCAATTTCTTACTTAATTTTCGATTCGGTGGTTCCACTACTCCGGCCGATGTAAGGCTCTGGGTATTGTTTAACCACTCATAGGATATGTTGTCTGCTTTTTAATTTAGTATTTTGGCTGTTACTTGTTAAACGCAGGCTTCATAACCGCTGCTCCCAACTAAATTCCTTTTTGTTTATTTCGCTCTTCGGGGCATACAATTTTATTAGATCCTGGGACCATACGCTGCTGGATATAGGGGATGAAATAAGATACAAATATTGCTATATCCACCGTCATATGCTTGCCATCTTCGGGATGGATAAAATTCTGTACTACCCGGGGCTAGAGGGCGTGAGCGGTAGCTAGCATATTTCACTACCGCTCATGAACAGTCTCAATCAAACCGAGACTGCAATATTTCGCATGTGTCGTGCTCGGCCGTTTTCAAAGGTCCATTATCATACTCTTTTTTCAGTCAGGTTTGAATGTCTATTTAGATCAGACTACACCAATTACCAACCAATCAGCGGGCAGGAAAAAAGTTCCAAGCTAAATTAGGAGCTATTACACAGAATCTCTTAATATGAATTGGTTGACAAGGTTATATAAACCAAACAATCTTGATAAAAATTCAACTTTTGAAGAGTACTTATGAAGGTTAAATCATTTGTGCATAATTTATCTATTCATAATTTGATGCAAAATCATAAAAAGAAAAAGAGTATATTTTCCCCAGGTTTCTACATGCAGGTGGGTCAGAACCATCCGGCCCAAACATATTTTTCAAAACGTACTTAACTTACGGTTTGTGTATGTTGTTTTTTATAAAACTAAGATATGCCTTTCAAAACAAGTAAGCAAAAATATAGCTTCTTATATTACGGAACTCAGTACAGATCTTAGAGCTATAATGTAGGTCTATGGTAAATTAACTGGTGTAGTATGACCTGAAACGAAAGAAGCGGTGGCGAAGTAAAACCGTAAAATGAATAAAATGTTTTGGGAAAACGATGTCGTCTCAAAGACGAAAAGTAAGTGTAGGAGCAGCAGGTCTGCCGAATATAGAAAATCGGCCTCCGTACATCAATATGTAGAACATCATGAAGTAATATAGGAAGTGTGCTTAAGCGAAACAAAACAATACTCCGAACCTTTAAAGGCTGGAGTAGTGAAACCACCTATTCGAAATTCAAGTAAGAAAATAAAAAGTATTTGAGAATGTACCACCGATATCTGTAAATATCGGGTTCAGCGTGATCCACAAATCGGAATGAATAACAGTCCTGATTGGTAACACTTAATTAATTAGTTGGATGGTAAATGTCAAGCCCCGTTCCTTTTCTATATTAGTGAATGCATCTCTCTGCTATCAGACGAATACAACTATTGAATGATAGTTCGTTTCTTATTACAATCCGGAAACAAAATGCTGTTCACCGTTATAGACTGTGCAAAGCAATAATACATTCTTATCAGCCTGGCAAAGCAGTATTATACATTCCAATACTCTGTGTCTCTGATATGTTTCAACATTGTCTTAATGACATATTTCGAGCCAATTTGGGGGGTGGGGGGAGAATGTCTATAGGTTACTGTAAATCACTGTTAAGCCCGGTACACACGGTAAGATTATCTCATAGGACAAATCTTGTAAGAGAAATCTGATACAATCTATTTTATGAGATTGCCTGTACACACGGTGAGATTAATTTTATGGGATTTTCTGGTGACCTTCAAATAAGTGCATACTGGATCTTTCCAGAAAGTAAACGAATGAAAGAGCCTTGTCATACATCTTTCTTGTCGTATTCTTTGTGCGTGACTGTCCACAAAACTTCCTCTTCCTAATAATATCCCAGCAATTCATCAATGTTATCATTCGTCCAGTTTCCTGCTATGTTGCTATGTATGAACTAAAATACCCGCGTGTACAAATCTACAATGCATGTAGACCATATGCTGCGAAGTGTATGTCAAATCTGGAACGCAGTACACCTTGGCCACAGTGTCACCATGTGTGGTTGAATGGCGGCGCTTTTGATCTTGTCTTATGGAAATAGAGCATGTTCTATTTCTGGAAGACATCTTTCAGGTCATAAATTGTGTCTTACGCCCCTGTACAAACGATGCAATTTGTCTCACATGACATATCTTATAAGATAAATCTTACCGTGTGTACCGGGCTTATATTATGAGCCCCCGACAAACAATTTTAAATCCGATTTAATTATTTCTAAATTTGATGTACAACAGTACAAGCATGATTTAATTTCAATATTTTTAGTATTGATTTTGGTTAAGTTTAAGACAACATATATTATATTGTTAATTTAATAATAATTATGTGTAACCTTCATTAATTGTGTCTTCTCAAATGGTCTCCAAATACAGTCTTTGAACAATAAACTGACCCATCTTAACCAAATTCGACTTCGGTATCCATAGGATGATCGACGTGCGTTGTCCAAACTAATGTTTTCATTCCAATGAAACACAGCTAAGTTTGTTTTTAAATGTACTGTATATCACCACAAGAACCTATCCTTTTGTCGTGAAAAATGTTTAGTGTGTTATTAAAAGATTCCACTAAATAAGAGTTCATACTGAAAATGTAATTCTGGGGAGTTTGGTAAACGTCAAAACTTTTGATTGTCGATAATAAAAGCTGTTTTGCAAAAGGGTCTGTTATGATAATACGGCTTGGCTCATAATTTGTATCTGTTTTACATCTGGATGCTGGATCCTAATTTAGAGAAAATACCATACATGGGACTAGAAAGGATATTTTGCCATGATTGTAATGTTGTTTATTGTGTATTATTTCAGTCTTTACATATTTGTTATAATAAAATAAATTGAATTTGCAGATTTTACCCTTTTAATTTTCCATATTTATATATTTCTATTCGTAACAGTAAAAATGAACATTTAGCAATTGTAAGAAACATTGCACATTGTAGTCTTATATAAAATTATGTCAGGGCCTCAATAAATATTTTCCACAGTAGAGGATTAACAAGTTTGTGATCGTCTCTAGCTGTAAAATGTCCGTGATCTTTTGATTCTGGCGTGATGTCTTTAACGAGCATCCTAAAACACACATCCTTTTTAATTGAAAACTAAATTTACTGAGGCTATAAAAGTTTCAAGATAAAAATTTAGAACTTAATAAAACTAAAACTATATTCTAGATTGTATACTGATCGATATACAGTTATTTTGGCTTGTTTAAGAGATAATAATTTACTGAAGAATCAAAACAAGAATAGATTAATCAATACATTTAAGTATATTGATGTTCTAAATGTATAGTTAGCTTGAACTGGCTTTCTTTCAATGGCTATAATGTGTAGCTTTCTAATGCCTTGGGACAAACTAGAAATATTTTAAGCACAAAGCATCTAACTTAAAGCCTGAGTTTTAATTTATATAATTCTATATAGTAAAATAGTTTTAAACACATTTATATTTCCCATATTGTTTATGGATGTGTTGTATAATAAAATGACATGGACATGTCTTAGCCACATTTGTTTTATTAAATATACTAAAGACAATTTCGAAGTCTCAGTGACATGTTTTTTTTCAACTTAAGGCCCACATTTATTTATTGATAAATATCTCCTGTTTTAAGATGCATATTATAATACATACTTCGTTTATACGTCTCCGCTGCAAGAATTGGCATTCAAAGAGAAGAGGTAGATATCAAAATCGAACAAGAAAAGTAGAATCCCAGGACGACTGTCAGCCACTAACACACACAGAAACAACTAACAACTTTAAAGATGAATAAAAAGCAAGGTAAGACACCACAAACACAAAAGGGTTGACAATAGGACTACCTCCTTTGAACGGTCAGTGGCAAAAAAGGCCGTTGGGGTTTAAACCAGGTTCTAGGATGCACCAAACCTCACTCTTACCCTGTCAACATCCCTAAACAACAGGACAGTGTAAACAAAAGTAATCCCCCCGAGTTAACCCTTTACATATGTCAACATGTTATTTGACTTCATAAAAAATACATTGTTTCTTTTATCTACATCTTTAACCGCTGAATACAAGAAATGATCGTGGACACATTTATCATTTGTATTACATAATATCTACGTTCGGGATATACACTTAGAACTGCCTGATACAAATATATTTGTCTTGATTTGTCAAACCAGGCTAACTGGTTATTATATTAATCAATTTCAGGAGAAGTAACCACAAACGTATTCCAACATGTTCTTTTTCCACATAACTTTTACACTTTTTCACTATTGAACAGCCTGATGAAAGCGGATTTCGTAATAATGCGGCATATTAATGTATCAAATCGTCTTATTACAATTAATACACGTTTGTTATATAGATTACACCCTTCAATGTAACATTCATGTACTATATACCATATTTGTACATGCTTTCATGGTGAATGCTATGCTTAATTGGGGATTCTACCGAGGAGTAAATGATTGAACGCATAGTTTAACAATTTAATCTCTCTAGAAATGCGCAAAACTCGAAGATGTTTGCTGTTATCCATTCTTCTTCTTTCTCAATCAGCTCTAGACGCAGATTATCGTTGATTAAAAGGTTCGAACAAGCAATATTTAAATACCATGAAATACCGTACCAATAGCCGTTTTGGAACTGGTTTTGTTTCTAAATAAACTAAAAATCACATACACACCAACTGACGCAAACACTAATCATTAAGTGGACTGGTTGCCATATCTAAAAGTAAACTATCAATTTACTTAGTATATGTATCCAATAGCCAGAATATTTATCCAATCACTGACTTTTAGGCATTTTAACAATTATAGAATCTAAAAGTAGATATAAAAATCGAACAGGAAATGTAGCATTCAAGGATGACAGTCAACTACAAACGCATACAGAAACAAACAACAACTATAAAGACGAATGAAAAACAAGATATGACATCCCAAACATAAGTGGATGGACAATAGGTCTACCATAAACATTTCTCTAAACCAGAAATTACATTTATTGCATCGGATTTTTTAAGATAATGAATCGTATTGTACATTTTCTTGTTTTACTGGTTATCATTGTATATACAATTTGCATGTTCAGGACTGCACACACTCAGCAAGGCAAAACATGTTATTTTACGAGTTGACCCTTTGTCATAGAAAGGATAGTTACAGTTAAACATTTGTAAATGGGGAATATATTTTTCGCAATTGCCAGTAGCTTAGCATAACTTCAGTACATTTATCATCTACAAAAAGGCTTCATTAATTACAACGGACGTCATGTTAATAGTCTGACGAACATGCCAGCAATTTATCATGTGATATCACCTTATTGCCAGAACACATGATTATATGCCTGCCATTTTGAAGGATGAATACTCGATAAATTCACTGTTTAATAAAAATGCAATTTTTTTTTTTTTTTTTTTATGTATACCGACTATTTTATAGTTAAAGATGAATATAACTATATGCAATTTTACCTGAACCTGGCATTATGATTGTAATGATATTTTATTATATACTTTCAACGCTATGTGGGCCTTATGGCCGGAGTAAAAGTAATATTACCTTGAACCTCTGACTTTATCCTCGACCAGTATTACATTTACTCAGGTCCGTAGATCGAACCATGTTTGGAGCGTGGATAATTATTATATACTATAAAGTATATTTAAACGGACACACGGCAAATTTGATTTTCTTAAAACTCGCGACGTCCTGTTAGTTTTTGTACATACTTGCATGCTTTTAGTCATTAATATTAATTATAAGAATAGTTTCACCGTCATAAGCATACCATCTTTAAGATGACTCAAATTGTTGTACTGTTGACACTTTAAATGTTGAGTTCTGCCTGGGGTTACAATGTAGCAGGCGTGAACGGTAGCAAGCATTTTTCACTGCCGTTCATGAACAGTCTCAAAGTTAACGCTTTTTTCGCTGGTGTTCATATCATTTTCTATCGGTGGGCACGTAATTGCAGTTGAACTTATAGGGAAAATGGAACCTTTGATCACTTATATAATAATAATAAGTATAACAGTCGAACAGGAAATGCAGCTTTCACAGAACACAGTAAACACCAGAACACGCAAAAAGACAAACATCAACGGCAATGTTAATAAGGAATAAAGGCATATGACGTCACAAACAAACAAGGATTGATAATAGGGCTACTGCCTTGGAACGGTCGGTGGCAAAAACGGCCGCTGGGGGTTTAAACCAGGTTCTAGGCTGCCTCACACCTCACAATTACCCAACCGTCATCCTAGTATAACGGGACAGTGCTACTTTTCCTGATCGATTGTTATATCTATAGTCACGCCTTGCAAGTACGTTGTACTTATTTACAGAAAAGATGCCTCCCTAAGCTCCTTGTTATCCTAATGGCTGCTATTGAATAAGAATAAAGTTGTGTCTGCGGTATTCTCGGTAAGCAGTACACCATAAAATCACATACTTAAAGAAATATAAAAAGATCGGACAGGGAAAGTAGCATTAAAGGAGGACAGCCAACCACAAAACACAGAAACAAACACGCAAACAGAATAGGGCTACCGCCTTGGAACGGTCAGTAGTGAAGAACATGGTGAAGAATCATTATGCAGTTTATGAAATTGGATGGAAGAAATGCAACATTTTCTATACAAAATGTTCAATAAACGCACTGGAATTGAAAACTAATGACCTACGAAAGGAAA